>QLNU02013903.1:0-11801 GCA_006491805.2 Dysdera silvatica
AATAAATCAAACACAACATATAATAATAAATCACACATAACATATAATAATAAATCAAAAGACCTAATAGTAAGTCCAAATAATTTATAATCCCTCCACTGTATCCAATATGACAGATATTATGAGCTGATCATATTCTAAAATCTGATGTTTCTCGAATTATCTGGCATGTTACCTATAATGCGCGAGAATATGGTATAAGGATATATACAGGGTGGTTATAATTAAAGTTCAACATTCAAAAAGCTGTAGAAAAAAGAACCACTGCTCAAAATTACATGAAATTTGAACTGAATATACTCGAAGGAGGAGGAAATGGTATGGAATTAGAAAAAAAATAGTTCTAAATTTTAGCAATAGATGGCGCTTTAACTCTCTGCTTTCTGAAACGGCCGAAACCGCCCGAGCTACTTGCTTCCTGAAACGGCCGTACGGCCGGGGGTGAGGCATGTGGAGGGGCTTGACCCTCGTCTTCAACTCCCCCACCTCCCGAGGCGTTAACTATCTGCGGTTGATTTTATGGGTATGCGCTTCGATGATCTAAGCTGACAAATGGTTACAACTGAAATCTAGTTAGCTCTACTCAACTAAAATCTCGCCAAACTTTATTTGGGAATTTGTTTTGCATTCGTTCAATCTTGTTTTGTTTTTTTTTCGTTTGCAAATTAATTTTATTATTTGCTTGTTTATTTGTTTGCGTGGCATCTTTTGTTTCATTTTATTTGAAATGGCTTCTCGTAAACACGGTTTACATGACGCCATATGCTATACATAATTTGATAATGGCCAAAGTGATTTTGAAAGCTATGATCTTTAAAGTGATTTTGAAAGCTATGATCTTGAAAGTGATTTTGAAAGCTATGATCTTGAAAGTGATTTTTTCAATGACGAATTAGATTATTCCTTTTTACCCGGAGATTTAGTCGTTGATTTTAAGGAAAGCGATGAGTAAAATGAGCCGGAAAATGAGTGTTACAATTATTCATGGAGTAATGATACCAATAATGAACAAATTCGAAAATTGGGTTTTAGAGGAATTCCTGGACCAATCCATGATTTGCCTACAGGATCGACATCATTTGCGTATTTTTCCCTGTTCTTTATATACACCGTAATGAAAACGTTCATAGAAAATTCAAACCTTTATGCGGAATTTTGCCAGGAGCAATCAGGATAAAAAGATGAAAATTGGGAACCCATATTGGCCATTTCCAAAATTTGAGGATTTTTTAGCATGCTTTTAACAATGAGCAACAATCAACCCTAGATTACGAGATTATTAGATCAGAAGTCCTATACTTGGAATCTTATCCTTGGTTGTCCAACCTTTCTTGATAGCGGGCCACTTTTAGAAGTTTTTCACCGATCTCGCAAGTCAGCTGTTTCGAAAAAAAAAAGGGGGGGTTAACGCCAGCCTCTCTTCAAAGTTTCTTCTGGTTATTCATTTATTTACTTAGGACATGGAAGGGAGTCACACCCATATGGTCACCGCGATTTTTCCTTATTTTAAAAGTTCTAAAATTTTTGTTTTGGATTTTTTTTCCTAGACAGCTGTCGGGAGGTCGGATTGTGGCCCGCGGGTCGTATGTTGGACAACCCTGGATGTAGACAGTTCTTTTAATTTATGTCGTTGATAATGTCATTACTTGGACAAAAAAGTCCTTGAGCTTGCGAAATTAAAGTAGAGAAACTATAGTTGTAACGTTATTAAAAACGTTACGTTTAATGTTGAAATAATAACACGTCAATGAAAACGCTGCCATGCAGAAAAAAGCGCCATATAATACAATCTAACAAAAGGTATAATTACATCAAATAAATGACAAAGTGCATTTTTTTTTATTTTACACTAAATACACTACGCCGAAAAATATAACCGCATTCCTTAGATTAAAAAAAAAAGAAAAGAAAGAGAAAATATTTTAAACTTTGAACGACGTTACCTATTATAAAATTTTTGTTTGAAATTGGGAGGAGCTCATGGAACCCTAATACCAACATTGAGGGGACGGGTCCGCCTGTCCCCCCGGTAATTGGACAGAAGATGCGGGCCTTTTTGTTATATTTACGGATATTTATGACACTAATAAATCGCAAAATGGGTCAATTGCCTATGATTTGCTATCTTAAAATATACCCTGTTCTATTGACTAAAGCAAATTGATTTTTCTGGAAAATTATCCTTTTAACCGATATCGAACCATTACTACTAAGTAGACTCTCGGTGACATAAAAGGTTTAAATTTGGTTTAGTTTGTTGGTTTTACGTCCCAAAGCTACACTTTGGGCTGTCTTAGATGGGACCGCTGTCTTTACATGACCTCCGAAACACAATACGTTTCCAAAGAAACAAACAGCACGCGGGGATTCGAACTGCCATTCGAGTAAGTTGCCAGGCTAACGCTTTAAACAACCAAGCCACTGGATTCCCCAACAGATTAAAAAAAATTAAAGAAAGAAATTAAAGCTAATTTACTTATTCGCTTATTAGGGGCCGTTCAAGTATTACGTAAGCATCTTTGGGGTAAGGGTTTTAAGATTTGCTTATTTTTGCTGACAACGGGGAGGGGGTGGGAGTCTGAACCATGCTTACTTAAGACATAGAAAATATTAAAGGCAACACATAGTCGGAAAGTGACAGCCGCCCTGACAGAACTACAATACTGGCATGTACAACACACTACGTGTGAAAGATATAAAATACACGTAATCACAGTTAAATATTTAATTATTTAAACCAGTGGCTGGCTGTCAACCTTTTTCTGCTCAGTGGGGGGGGGGGGCACCTTCTAGACTTTCGGTGGGCCCTCTAATATTTTTAAATTATAACGAATATATTATTTTTAATAAATGCATTTTATCAAATCCACTTCTTATTTATCCACTATTTGCTTACAATATATGAAATATTAATACGTAATAAAAATGTGAAAATATACTTTATAATAAAATATTGTTTTATTATATATAAATATTTTATTATCCTTTATAATTTAATATGTATAGTTTCTAATATGTATAATCTAATATGTATAGTTTCTAATATGTATAGTTTCTAATATGTATAGTTTCTAATATATCTATGTATATGTATAGTTTCTAATATGTATAATCTAATATGTATAGTTTCTAATATATATAATCTAATATGTATAGTTTAATAATATATATATAGGTTAGTTTACACATACATATGCAATATATATTTTTATAAATATAGACAACCAAAATCTTACGTAAGCATAAAGGGGGGGGGGGCAGGCATTTGTTTATTTTTCTTACAATTGGGAGGGGGAGTAAAAATGGCCAGAAATGTGCTGACGTAATACTTGAACGGCTCCTACAACATAATTAGTAGGAATGGGGCAGTCGATCTGATAAACTGCCCAGGGGCAAGTGAATTCTGTCTCTGGCCCTGGTGATAAGCCAAGATAAGAATAGCCAAGATAAGAATAAGCTAAGATAAGAATAGAGCGGCAGAGGCAACCCGGGTTTTCATTCCCATGCTTCCATAGAACGCGTTCTGTGTTGCCCTGCTATCCGTGGGCTTGATTCCTTAGCTAATAGAAGATCGCAATCCTTGGAAAACTGCAGGTCTCAGCAGGGGCGCAGAGAGCCAACGCGAGGCCCCCCCATGACCCCTTCCCTGGGCCGAGTCCCCGATAGCATAGGTCTTTGCCAGCGCGGGCCCCTATGCTTCATCCAGGAGACCCCGGGCTGCAGACCCCCACCCCCCTCTCGTCGGCTCTAGGTCTCAGAACAGCACGAACTTAGTTTTACTTGCACTGTAAAAACCAAGCAAACAATACATCCAATATTTACAACATAGTACACCTCAAATTGCAACGCCATCTTTAAAGCCGGTGGAAGGCAAACTCTTTAAACTTCCATCAAGAAATTCATGTTCTTAGGACTAAACTATCCTCCGATCTACCACCTACTAGGAAGTAGCTCGCTTTTTCGCTAATCTGAACTCAAGTGCCCTTCCGAAAATTCCAACCTGGATATAGAACGTAATCCCTCCATCACAAAGCATTTCTTCGGTAAAGTACCAGATAAAGAAGTGGGGTATATGTGGGGTCTACCCCTGCCTTTCCATTTCCTTATTCTGCAGTATCTAATCCATAATCCACGCATTTTCTTCTTCTTCTATAGAATGCCCTCTCCCCACTTCACAGCATCAAAAAAATGGAGAGAGCACGCAAGTCACGTACACTGCTACTTTCAACCATGGCTTCATCATCTACTCCCGTGTCTGGCCTCTTCACAGCACCATCTGGACACCGGGAGATTTCATAAGGAATTTAAAAAGAGGGAGAACCCTCTCTCCCCTTTGCTCCTTTTTATTAATTTTTTTAAATAAAATGGTGGGATAAAATAACGGCATTAGAACATCTGCCGACTTTTTTTTTTTTAGATACCTGCACTTTTACTTGATAGGGAAGCTGTTATTTTTAGACTAAAGCGTAAGGTTGTTGACAGATGTCTACATTTTCCATGTGGATCAGACCTTTGGAATTTATGAAAAGCAATACAGAAATTGAGAGCAGCACCAATGTAATGTGAGATACGCATTTTTGTAATCGGGGAGCCAGAGACTAAAAACGCACACCTAGAGAGAAAATGGACACGCACACACACACAGTTCAAAATATCGCTACCATAGGTAAGTAGATTAAATATAGGCATATTTCGGAGATATTGCGGGAAAATAAGTTACAGACTATCGCAATAAAGTGAGTTACATGAATATACTTTGCAATTTCACAGAACATATTAAAGTTACGCTTACATTATACTGTAGTCCATTAAATACGCAATATTATTATACTATCTAAAAAAATATACGTACCTTGATTAATAAATACAGAGTTACAGGGACACCTCTTAAGAAGGGACGACCCTATTTAAGGGACAAAATGTTCGGTCCCGTGGGTGTCCCTTATAAGGAGGTGATACTGTGCTTCAAGGCCGTAGACAGGCTTTAATTTCGTGGGAGGTTCAATATTTTTATAGCATGCATTCAGCCAATCACAGCATGGGCGGTTGCAGTTCAAGTCCCATTAAAAAATTTAGTTTAGGGACTGATCCTAACCCCGTCTGGATACGGGCATGCTGTGCTTTATTGCTAAAAGTGCCATCATCAGAGTCTTTTGCGAGCTGTTGGAAAAGTGAAACCGATAGATTTACTCACCAAAAAGTTGCCACAAATCTCCAATTTTTAAAAAGAGCAATATCTGTATCAAAATTCCATAAGCATTAAACAAAAATGAATGTTCTATAGACGTATTTAACAAAAACTGAATTGTGTCCTATAAGTATTTAACAAATATGGACTGAGTTCTATATTTATATAAGGATTTAACAAATATGGAGCATTCGACGAGCATTTGGCAAATATGAACTGCAATCTATATATATTAATCTATATACATTAGTTTGTACTCCATAAGCTATAGATTATGCCTACCGCAAATACTACTACATTTAACAAATATAGATTATGTCCTATTTAAACATTCAAAAAATACATATTATGTCCTATAAATATTTAATAAATATAGATTGCGTCCTATTTAAATATTTAACAAATACAGATTTATGTTCTATAAATATTTAACAAATATAGATTATCTCCTATAAAATTTAACAAATATAGTTTTGTCCTATAGACATTTAACAAATATATATTCTATCCTATGAACGGTGTAACGTCGTAGACTTCTCCTTTTGACGGGCTTCGGGTAGCATGGTAGTCAAGGCACTGTAACAATGTCACAGCTTACGAATACAAACAAAGTTTATTTACAAATTTACAAAATTATTACTGGGTTACACACTACTTGTTCTCGCTCGATATTTGGGAGTGCAGCATTGTCTGAGCCATCAAGGAGTTAGCCGCAATTCCCAAAACCAATTCACACTTCTGTCAATTCAAACATTTAACAACCGAGAGCGTCGAACAACTCCAGACGAACTGAATTAACTTTTTTATAGTTTTCCATTCACGTTCAACTTTTTGAAGCACGAATCTGGAAATATCAATCGTTGTTAAATAATAAAAAATAAGTTGTAAAGATTGCAATTATCACGTATTGTGGAGTTTATAATAGCAATGTACTAGATGGCAACTTCAGTTCCATGCACCGATATCGGTGACGTCACAACGGTTAACAGAGCTCTAGAATGTGTTTTTAGAGTCTTATAAGAAGATGTTATTACAGTCTCTCTCTCTCTCTCTTCCACTGGCGTAAGCAGGGGGTGTTGATAGGGGTTATAATTCCCCTCATTGCAATGAAATTTAACATAGGAATATGTGAGTTGTAGCTCTGTAACCCCCCATCCCATTAAGTCTATAACCTCCCCACTTCTGAACTTCCTGCGTACGCCTATGCTCTCCTCTCATGTAATATTCTACAGCTCACGATATTTAACTCTTGCCAGAACCGTTTCTTAGTTTTCTGTCGTGAAAAAACGAACTGGGCAGACGACATCGAGATATTTAAACAGAAAGAAGTATATGACTCTGTAGTCATAATGAAGGTTGCTGGAAGTTAATGACGCTGTGTTAACTTCGGGATCGCGACTAAAAAACGGCTGTCATTTGATCCAAATGCTATGTCAGAGATCCTTGAGGGAAAGGTTCGGGGGAAGATGAGGTCATAAGATCGTTGGAGCAAAGGTTGAAAGTTTTTTCTTCTCGGAGTTGCTTAGCGCGTCGTCTGCTTGAAAAGAACTCGTGTTGGAAATTGGATCCATGCGATCTTGAGTTTGGGATTATTATTAAGGGGTGCCTTGTGCAGCTGCTACCTTATGTAAGATATCGCGGCCCATCTCGGTTGCTTGGGAAATAATTTCTGTTCCTTTCTTTCCTTTCCACATTCATTTCAGAACAGACATCGTTTATATTTTTAGCAGACGATTTACTCATTTCTATTTGCATTTAAATTCTAAAAAATTGCGCCAATGGGGTGAGAACTAGCAATGGGGTGAGAACTAGCTGTCGTTATTGCCAGGGACGATGGAAGCGGTGACGTCATCTTCAAAATGCTATCGTCTGCTTAAAATATATAATGTTGTGTATGTTTTTCTAAGTGAAACACACTTTTGTCCGTTTTATTTCATGTAAGGTTTTCCCCTCCCCAGAGAAAAATCGTTTGCATTTTAACGTTACGATTGAAATTCGTTAAAATTTGCATAAAATTTGATAATTTCGGGCATTTTATCAAACGATTAATCGGTACCCAAACACAGCTGCAATATTTAAGTTACCGATTGTTTTTTCGTGTTGAACCTTTGTTAATTTTCAACGAATGACGTCATAAAATTTCGTCTGGCTTAAAAAAAATAATTAAATGCTATTCGATGTGCCCCTACGGAACTGAAAAAGTTACTACCCATTTCTACTCAGTGCCGGATTTATTATAGGCCAAGTAGGCCCGGACTTAGGGGTTCTGCGATTTTGGGGGCCTCCATAAAGGCTTTGAAGGCACCTGGTGCTATTTAACTTCCCTTTTAATCTTGTTTATTTACAAATATCTGAGAAAATTTTATTATTGATATACCTAGATACTGAAGATATCGAACTTCAAAGAAAAAAACCCATAATTTTTTGATTAAATATAGCGATGGCCCTAGGGTAGTTGTTCTTAACCAACTTATAGACATTCCCTAGGGTAGTGTTTCTTAACCAACTTAGGCACTCCCTAGGGTAGTGTTTCTTAATCAACTTAGACATTCCCTAGGGTAGTGTTTCTTAACCAACTTAGACATTCCCTAGGGTAGTGTTTCTTAACCAACTCAGACATTCCCTAGGGTAATGTTTTTTAATCAACTTAGACATTCCCTAGGGTAGTGTTTCTCAACCTTTATAAGGTCACGGCCCTGCATTCTTTTCTCTTTTTTTTTTAAGACGAGGGTCCGGTCCTAACAAATTTACTCATAAATATCTTTCCATTTTTTTTTAAGTTTATATATTAAACTATCATAAGCAGGTCCGTACTAGACATTAGGGGAGGGCTCAGAAACTAGAGGGGCTTAAAAATTTGTAAATGTTTTTGACATATTTTATTTATATATTTAATATTACTGAACATATAAGCAAGCTAATATATTTAACGTTAACAAATAAATTTCTTAACGTAAATTTTGCATTAAGAAATAAATTTCTCTCTATAATTTCCCATATCCTTATTATAAAGTATATGAAGATTCAAACGTATATAAAAAAACACGTTATATACACAAGATCTACGGTAGAAAGCTATTTTGAATACATTTTTAACGTCAAAGAACAATTTCCATTGTCATGTACAATTTCGTACAAAACAAAAAATTTAAAATAAAATTCTACAATATTTGATTTTGAGAAAAAATATTTTCCAGGGGGGCTGACTACATTTCCGGGGAGGGGCGCAGCCCCAGCCTGGCTACGGCTCTGATCATAAATATGAATACGTAATTTTTTTTATGGTATAATTATAAAGAATACTAGTATACTCTTTCTATTGTTATACACTTTGCTGATACATATATCACCTTGTTGATTGGTCACTAGCATTTGCGACGGATGCATTATTCAGTTTTAAGAAGAGAGAATGCACTGCACGTTCTTGTAATCGGCTTGCAAGCACTTTTTATGAGCTCCATGGGCGCCCATATGGGGGGGGCAGACAGGTGCTCGAGTCCCCTCCCCCTCCATCGTTTAAAAATTTGATTCGCCCGAACCTGCTACGCATTTACTTTCAAAAGTTTTACAGTCACATTTTAAAATAAGGTACTTTTTAGCTCATTACTAATTGTCAAGCAGTATCAATTATTTTTGTAGCGTTTTGGTATCTTGTACATTCACTAAAATTCTCGACAGGTTTGAGAGGGGGGTAATAATTTTTCTCAGCCTGCTCTAGAAGTACTCAAATTTTTTCAGCCCCCCCCCCACAACCTCTAGAAGTACTCGTAATACTCGCGCCCATGATGAGCTGTATAGCCTTTCTCGAATGTTGAAAGATTTGAATGTCTGAAGATTCCCAATTTATCCATGAATACTCACGTATTTAAAAACACACGACTTGGCCACTGGTATTTACTGCATGGGTGTCATTTAGGCGTTCTATTTTCGAGCTTTTTGACTAATATTATTTTTCTCAGAATATTTCCATTATGAAACATACATTCATAAAAAATGCTTAAATACTAAAATGAGAAATTCTAGGAAAATTTTTTACGGCCCCGTATTATTGATGCCAGAGCCCGGCAGTTGAAAAAACATTATTTTAGGAGCCCATTCTATCATTCGGGCATGGGGTCCATGAAAACCTTAATCTGGTGCGGTGACTACCACTATCAAACGAGTCTCCAAATGAATGAAAAGCTGTGACGCATACATAGGATTTAAAAAGAGGTGTTTTTGATGAAAAAGGAGGAGTTTTGATGGAAATAAAAATTTCACTCATACAGAGGCGTAGCCAGGGGGCGGTTTTGGGGTTGTAACCCCCATCGCAATGAAATTTTGTATATTTAACATAGGAATATATGAGTCGTAGCTCTGTAACCCTTCCCATTAAGCCTATAACCCCCTTATGAACTTTCTGCCTACGCCACTGCACTGATAAGGAATTTTATTTTACAATTAATAATATTGTTCAGCTGGAGGCGTTTACAACTCGAAGCCTATTCTTGTTCACGGCTTTGTATACCGTTAGTGTGAGTCGTTTCGTTCGAAGAATACAATTTAAATGTAGTACGCAATTTATTAAAAAAAAATACTTTCATCGTCAAAAGATAATACAGTTCTTCAAGAAAGAGAGAGGAAAAAATTTAATGGCAAATAATAACACATTTATTTTATCTTTCGGAAAACCATTATCACTTCAATGACGTCATTTTAGTTGAGTCACCACCAGGTGGTGGTGTTTGTGATTGGCATTGATATGTAGTACCTCCTTGTGAGAAAAAACGCGCCAAGGTTTTGGCGGGCTCAAGAAAACCCGGGAAAAGGGCAGCTGTGACGTGATGAACTGGTTTAAACTGGTTTCTAAATGTTTTCGTTCAAAACACTGTTGTCAGACAATACTTATGTTTTGATTTTTGTTATCAGCTGATGCGGATGTTACTAGACTAGTGACTTTTGTACTAAATCTAAAGATTTTAATTCACATTTAACGCATTTTTTTGGCAGCTGAAATATCTTCAAACAAACGAAATATTCAAAAAACAGAACCAAACTTTTTTAGAGGTGGTAAAGTAAATAAAAAGGAAATTCTTATGATTATTGTTAAAATATTTATCTTATTTTTTTAAGTTCGTCAAATATACCCCATTTTCTTTTATTGTCGAAGTACGGAAGAACAAAATGATCATAAAGTAAAAAGTGGAGACGTTTGAGGTTTTTTCTAAATTTTATTACGATTCTTTTTTTTTTATTTTTTATACTTCTCTTGAATTTATTTTATTTTATGAAAAAGAGCTATTGTTACAATAATAAATACGAGTAAAAATGACGACAATCAAAATTATTGATTATACTGTTAAACAGTGAAAATTTTACATAGGTGAAAATATCTGTTCTTTATAGATTCCGGGTCACTGAATACGAAAATCACGCTTAAGATTACCTTCTGACTTAGGTT
Source organism: Dysdera silvatica (assembly GCA_006491805.2). NCBI lineage: Eukaryota > Metazoa > Arthropoda > Arachnida > Araneae > Dysderidae > Dysdera > Dysdera silvatica. The sequence continues at coordinate 10,629 of QLNU02013903.1, forward strand.
TCGGAGTAATTTCACTGTTTACATTTTACATATAAGGCTATGGGAATGCAATCGTACGAATAACAGTTAACAACATTTCCTTTTTATACATGTCGTCTTTTGGCCTGTTGCTTGTGGGGATCGTCCAGAGCATTTCTCTGGATCATCCAGCAGAAATCTGCTGACATTGAAATTGATCACTTTCCTTCGTAATACTGTTCCATTTGATTGATTGTTTGGCTTTTTTATGGCGCAAGAGCATCTGGGCTGTACTGCGCCATGTTCCATTTCAGAAATGTCCTGATGGAATCGCTCTCCTGCTTTTTTCGCTGAAAGCAAGCACCACAATTCACTCGGAAGACATCAATATGTGAATGCAGGAAGTGCATTTTTAGTGATATGTTGCATCCAATTTTCTCGTAGGCAGATATAAGTTCATCCACTCGGTCTTTGTAATTTTCAGTAAGAAGGTTGCCCAAAACTTGTGTACTAACATCCCGGAAACCATGCTAGGCATGTAGCTCATCAGAATTGACGTTGCATTCAAACTGTTTCTGTTGAAAAAGCTTGAGTATCTGGGGACCTATAAATACACCCCGTTTTGCCTTTTCCGTACTTAGATGTGGAAACTTTTGGCATAAGTATTCAAATGCACGTTTATTTTTGTTAATGGCCTCCGCAAATGTCTTCAAGTCCCAGTTTTATGTGCAGCGGTGGCAAGACAATGCTGTTAGGATTCACTAGAGGTTCATATGGAACGTTTTTAGTGCCCGGCAACAAAGCTGTTCATAGAGGCCATTCTATTTGTAATGGGCATGCCTCGTGAGGCTATCCCACTGACGTATATAGCAACAGTACTTTGTGTATCCACCTTGTAAACCGAGCACAATTGCTAATCATTTTGAAATCACCACATACTAACGACTTATGTAGATTGTAATGTATAAGATCTAGAGTGCGTCGAAACATGGGATAATTTTCTTTACTTAGGGCTGCATAAGCAACAGGGATTGATGGTGATATTTCATTACTATTATGCAATAGCACAGCCTTCAAGCTTGTTTTTGAGGCATCTATAAAGTCTCCTTTCGCCTGCTTTGTACGAAATGTTCAGCTTCAGCATCAAACCTTCAACATCATTGTAAAATACTAAATCATCATCACTGCTGAAAAATGTTGACAGTTGTTTTTAAC
>QLNU02013903.1:18401-30225 GCA_006491805.2 Dysdera silvatica
AAATTATATTTCAAGAGATGAATAAATCTCCCTTGCCAGTATACCTTTATAAGCCTGCCAATAAATCACATAAATCGAGGGTTACTATGCTTTTCTTGGGAGATTGGAATTGGATCAGTATGACGGTGGCTAAGTAGGGCTTAATATGATTAACCACAGTTGGCAACCTTAATTTCAGGCGATATATTTTTTTAATGAGAGAGGAGAAATGCCCCCCACTCGGTGGTCCGTGATAAATAAAGGAATGCTTAAAGTGGTCCACGAGTGACCAAAGTTTGAAAAACACTGATATAGGCGAACTAGGCTGCCGCCTAGGGCGTCACGATAGAATTTTTTTTTTTTTTTTAAGGTACGTTATACTGCACGGCGGTTGAGATAAACCTGATAATAAATAAATGGAACTGAATGGATTAGGTTCGATTGAATACCTTCACCAATATTTACACTTCTTTATACGCGTCTCTCTCTTATCCATCTTTTTCCATACTCCCAACTTGCTTTTTTAAATTAACAAATTTTGCTCTAACCAATTTACGTAACTCTGAGCAACATTTTCCCAGTACCGCTGCCGCACCAGAGGCTTGGAGGTTGTTCATTTTAAACGGAACTATAGTGAGAGGGTGGAATGTGCTCTATTTTTTCGCTTTTCGATTGCTGCAAGATGCCGCTTTTTACCGAGGTTGCCTGAAGATTGGCAAATTTGTTTGCGCCGGCCCTGATTTTACTATACAAAAATAAAAACAATCTAAGTTAGCTGACTAAATCGTACTCGGCCTGTAGCCAAGCCGGAGCCAGTAGGGGCATGGCCCTAGTTGCCCCATGCTTGTTCCCTAGTTGCTCCACGCTTGTTCCCTAGTTGCCCCATGCTTGTGCCCTAGTTGCCCCATGCTTGTGCCTTAAATACCCCATGTGTGTGCCGTAATTGCCCCAATGGCATTGCCCCAGTTTTGCCCCAATAGCGTCGAGCTATTTATATATATATAGAACAATCCCAGGGTGCCCTGTGTCCCATATGCCCTTTGTCTTGCCTCAATTGCCCCTTCATCCTGGCTAAAGGACTGTCACTCCTCCATTTAAAAGCTCTTTTCCGAAGAAACCAAAAGTGAACTAAACCCTATTCGAACATTTTTGTGACAAGGAAGTGAACACAATTTTTTTTAAACATTTCTATTGTGGCATGAGATCATTTATAAAATGAGAGACTGAAACACAAATCTTCTACAGAAAAGGGAAACACCTTAAGGTGCACAATAGCAAGCACTTTTCGTCTTCACCCATGCGCCATCTAGTGGAGACAACGGCTTATATTTTATATATAAAAATGCCGACAGTTTTTTTTAAATTTATTTTTTTAAAGGAAAAATTAATGTAAACTTTCATGTGCTTGGATTGTGAAGCAGAAGTACCGGTGTGGAAATTAGATTCCACAATGCGACATTGCGGGGGTTGTAACCCTCATTACCTCACTGGGATTAAAGAAATTTCATATATACTATACGTATGAATATACGGAGTAGTAGCTCCCATTAAGTCATAACCAGAACACTTTCTGGATTGGCGCATGGGCACTGGGGGCTACTGACCCAGGACCTCAAAACTTTAACGTCGGTGCTTATAGCCACATATGGACTTTTTGCGTACTCCCCTAGGCCTTGAGAGTTCATAGAGGGGGTTAAAGAGCTACAACTACATGTATTCCAATGTTAAATATACAAACTGATTGCAATGAGGAACAGGGGCGGCTCCAGAACCGGGCAACCGCCCAGGGCCCCCGCGCTGGCCGTTTAATCATCGACGCACTTGTCATGTAAACTGTTTGTCATTAAATTGTAGACTCCCATTCATTATATAACGTAAACGTAATTTATTCGAATTTTAATAACGCTAAAATGATCTTTATTGTTCTTATTATTCATTTGTTATACTTTTGTCAAATTAAGATCCTTATACTATAATTTTTGCCACCCACGTATTAATTAATACGTGGGTGGCAAAAATTATTGTATAATAAATTCCCCCACGAAAACTCACAAAAATCTCGCCCCGGAGGCTTTCTTGTGTTGACCATATTTGGCAATTGTGTTATCCCTGCGGAGGGTAATAATACCTTAACACCTTTACATACGGAGAAAGAGAGCGTTGTTTCCTGTCCTCATTCGTCTAGCGGTCCAAGACACTCCGGGCTAAACGGAGGGACCCTGGTTCGAATCCAGGATGGGGAAAGCGTCTCTTTTTCTCCAAAATTACATAAGCTCTAGTTTGAGCTGTAATTAATACGTGGGTGGCAAAAATTATAGTATAATAAATTCCCCCACGAAAACTCACAAAATTCTCGCCCCGGAGGCTTTCTTGTGTTGACCATATTTGGCAATTAAGATTCTTGTTACTAACGACGGACCACAAGAAGACAAAACTATTCTTTTACCTTCTTCCGTCAAATGGCTTAAAAACCTTGTTTTAAAGAGTTCATTTTCCAGATTTTTTTTCGGGGGATGGCCCTCCAGCGGCCCCTTTTATCTGGGCATTGGCGTACGCAGGGGGTGTTGATGGGAGTTGTACCCCCCCATTGCGGTAAAATTTTGTATATTTAACATAGAAATATGCGAGTTGTAGCTCTGTACCACCCCCCATTGAGTCTATAACCCCCTTACGAACTTTATGCGTACGCCTATGCCTCTGGAGTTTATTCCACACCCCTAAGCTCCCCGTTAAGGCAGGCCCCTCTCTAAAATATTAGGGCCCCTTGAAACCTAGGGCAGCTACTGATGAGGGGGTCACAACTCCCATCAACACCCACTATGGAAATTCTTAAATAACCCTGCAGACAAGTATTAGCGCTTTATTTTACAATTATCTATTAATTTATATCTAATAATATTAATATTAGCAACCATTAGAAGTAATGGAAACGCATTAAATTTGCCATTATTTCTTCCGTTAGAATGAAATATAACGTTATTAATAGAAGAAATAGTGACAAAACTTGTCTAATACGGCCACTTATACCTAAAAAAAAGAGGTCGCGGAACAACGAACTATGGACCATTGGGCAATAATTTTAACTTTCAGGTGTTCCATACAATTTTGGACGCTTTAAAAGGCGGCCGTAAATTAGGGGGGTGTCCGCTGAAAGAAGATTTAACGTACATAAGCATATACTTGCTCATGCAATGAAATTTAGAGTGTTTATAGTTATTAGGTACGTGGGTTCCAATAATGGGGGTTCTGGAATATCACGGGATGACCTCTCCTCACAAGGTGCCACAGAATCTCATTGCAAAAGCCTGCTACATAGAAAATGGTTTATAAACATGGGCAACTGCAGGGGGTAAAGGGGGTGCCTCTCCCCAGCGCCTCTATAACTACTAGTTATAGTAGTAATGGGGGGGGGGGCGCTGCTCTCCCCCATTTCTTGTCAATAAAAATGGTTATTGACGGGAATAACCTTTCGAGTGTATAGTGAAAAAAGATACAGGCACGACGTTGAGTTTGCCCTCTCTTGGTTTAGACGGATGGGCAATTTTACTTCTTGGCTAGGGTTCCGCGATTGACATAAAACTTACGGAGCCCGCTAACATACCGTGAGCTTTAGATATATAATAGTAATTTATATTCAGACAGAGGCGGCTCAAGGGACGGGCGACCCGGGCCCCGTTTGGATGAGGGCGCCAAACTGAAGTCAAGTTCGATTTTTTTTTAATGGACCTAACAGTAGGAAATATTTTTAAAAAAAGTTTTCAGAAAAGTCTTCAGACATTTTTAGAGACAAGTTTGGAGAAATTTTTAGAGACATCTTTAGAGAAATTTTTAGAGACATCTTTAGAGAAATTTTTAGAGATAACTTTAGAGAAATTCTTTCGGAGACTTTTGGCCACTTTTGTAGGGTATATGGATCAATGTGCGTCTGTAAAAAATCTCCTCTATTTTTGCCAGAGGAGTCGGGGTGGGGGGGCGCCAAAAAGCACTCTGTGTCGGGCCGCCCAGGTTCAAAATCAACTTTGAGCCGCCCCTGTATTCAGAGGTTTCCTGCGATTTAAAAATTACGTTAAGTAGTTCTTGAGGGTGAAAGATTGACAAGGAAAATTGACAAGTTGGACCAGTGTGGTCCAACTTCTTTATATACGAGGAACAATACATGTTGCATGCACGTATATGTGTTGGCCCTCGTATATAAAGAAGTTGGCAAGAGCCAGTACATGTTGCATGCATGTTGGAGTGAGGAACCGCATATCATATGTTTTGATTAGCACATGGATTATATTTTACATTATAAGCATATGGATTATATTTGAAGATAATAATTATACTCAGGTAAAACACCAAACCGGACATAAAAATCTGTCCGTAAAAGAACGGGCGCGGTTAGGGGGGGGGACAGGGGGACTCATCCCCCCCAATGTTGGTATTAGGGTTCCATATCCCCCTCCAATTTCAAACAAAATGCCTTCTACTGGTATATTGTCCCCCCCCCCCCAATATTTTTATGCCGTCGGCGCTGATACGTAAAAGAGGAGGGGATTTTTTTTTTTGCAAGAAATTTTTACCTGATCGTAAAAGTGGGGTAGGCGTATTTGCGAGTTGTTTGTTAAAAGTGTTTTTACTGCATGTTAAATTATTTTGCATACCTCGTTTCACAAATACAACAAGGAGGCTAAATGCGTACCACATACCAAAAAATTGAAAATTCTATTGTGAACAGTTTTCAGTAAAATATTGATGCTATTCAAATGTAATACAGTTAATAGCAATACAGATATTCATTCTCATAAGCCTCAGGGCGAGTTTACACGTTTCTCGCTGGCAAATTTACTCGTTGCTTCCTAAACTCGCTCAGTGTAATATTGTCTAGTTAATTCGCCTCTCGCTCGGCTAGTGCTAGTGAAGTTAAGCAGTGGGCTACTTTTCGCGCTACTCGCCCGGGTTTTCTCGAATTTGATTGGCTGGAACAAACTCTTGAAAGTGTTGGGCGGAGCAGACAGTTTAGAAAATTCGCTGCTAGTAGCCGTACCTTATATTCCTCCTTAAGCTATTCTGTATTTTGGATCGAAGTTTTATACTATTTTCAAACTATAATCTCTTATATGATAGTATAATTTCATATATGTAACTTTTAATAGTACAACTAACTTATTAATTAATATTTTTTGTTCAATTAACAATTAATCAAAAATTCAGATTACACTCTCTCATTTACAGTCTCTCAGATATCCTTCTGGCTAGCATTTTGATAAACAGATAATTTCACAAATTTTATCCAGGTGTGTATCGCAATTTTCTCAAATGAAGCCCATGAAAAGCTCTAAATAACACTAATACTTTATATTCATCAATTCGTAAAAACGACGCTCAGTCAGTTCTTAAGTTATTACAAGTTTTCCACGTCCCTCTGCTAAAGATATACAACAACTGAACTTTGCAAAACAGTAGGTCCCGGCGCAGCATGACCACTGTAGTCTTTGAGCCGTAAAACCAAAAAACAAACAAACAAACTTTTCAATGATGTTGACTTTTTAACGTCTTGCAAGTGGTCATCAGTTAATGGATTTCTGAACGATGTCACCCCGTTCGTTCATCAGCGAAAAAAAAGCGCATTCGCAAACGTAAGGACATAATTCCCTGGTTAAATTCACTCAATCCGAGACACGTTTTCGTGGTGCAAATGTTTAAAAATCAAAGCCAGTTGCTTGTGAGTTATTTAATGTGAGTTTAAATTGCGTTTAAGGCATAGGCGTATGCAGAAAGTTCATAAGGGGGGGTTATTACAGGAATGACCCAATGGGGGGGGGCTACTGAGATACAGAGCAACAACTCTGTGTATTCCTATGTAAAATATACAAAATTCCACTGCGATGGGGGGTTACAATCCCCATCGACACCTCCCCCCCTCCTGGGTACGCCAGTGGTTTGAGATGTAAGCAAGGTAGAGGGGTGAAGATGATGGAAATCATACTCACCATTATCATACAATTTTAATGCACACATGAATATATGGAGGTGAAGTTCTCTAATCACTCTTATTAACTTCTGAATATATAACGCTTATATAGCGTAGTGTACACTAATGACGGTACATCTACAAAAAAATCCCTTGTATATTATATATGTTATCAGGAAAGATGTGTGAAAATATACACATATTAGGATGTTAGTTGTCAAAACGAATAATAAAATATTCCGCTTTTGTTAATTATGCCGCGGGCCGTACGAAACAATCCCACTGGCCGCCAGTTTTGATCACTTTTGCTAGATATATATATGGTGCGGGGACAGGATCTACGGGCCTCATATGAAATTTAACAGTTCGGACCCACCCAATCAATTATGTTTGATGATAAATTATATTTGTTACTTTGTTAAAGTATTAAAGTTTCGAGCTAGGGCCCTTTAGAATTCCGGGCCACTAATATTTGCCTCCTTTGCCCCCGTCTCCTTCTCTGTATATATATATAGACCAAAGGCTTATTAGGTTCCACATCGAAAGCAAACAACATAAATAAAGGGAAAACAAATCCAAAAAATTCGAACCGAACTAATTTCAGAAAAATGAAAAAAAAAAAAATTAAATAAATTAATTAATTAACCGTGTAGGATAGTGATGTTTTTGCTCTGAGTACGGTAGCAAAGCAGCTCTACTTGTGCTTTTTTGCATATTTTGCATATTTTTTGCATACTTTTTTGCAACGTTTAGTGATATGGAAATATCTAAGTTGGCTGCAGGCACTGAGAGTTCTAAGAAGTGAGAGATGTCCAAGTTAGCCAAAACATGAAGTGCTAATGATCCCAAAACTTAACTAAATGACCCAAAACTTAACAAAAAAATGAACGAAATATTCTCGTTATCGATCATTTTCAAATATATTTTCCTGATATGTAAAAATGCAAAAGAAGTGCAAAGTCCACGTTCAAAAACGGTGCCGTGATTTAAGGGTTATTTATTCTGAGAAAACAATTTCCAACATGTTGTTTATTTCTCATCGATTTCAAATGACTAATCCCTCGGTTTACGTAACACACATTACTTTAAACTTCTCACACTTGATTCCACGCATGGGCGGGTTTACCATTTTGCCGCCCCTAGGCTGCTTTTGCCTCCCCTTTCTACCCGGTCACTTTAATCAGTGGTAAGACATAAACAATTTTACATTCAATGTAAGTCGGAAACTTCTATATTAACAGAAAATGTGTTGAAAAACAAACTCATAAATTGAAACATAAACATTAAACAATATTAACTTATATTGAAATATTATTTTTTTGGTATATAATAAATCAAATTCAATTTTATTGAAATAAATTTTAATTTTAGCAAAAAAATAAAAGCCTATCAAGCACTGGAATTTAAATGGAAAGCATGACGTCTAGCTTTCTTCTCGGCAAAACATCTGATTATATCATCGTGTGGTATTGATTTTGGTATATAGGACTCAATAAACAAAATTTTGCAGCCTGTCTATAGCCTAGTATAGCTTATTGGAAAATACGGCACTGATTCCACGGTTGGGTGGAGTTTCTATTTCTACCGTGGGGAGACCTAGGCGATTTTTCCGGGCTCCTTGTATTATAAATTAATTAACTTGTGTAATTACACTAAGACCAGGGTTTAAGCTGGATTTTTTTTTCTTTTAGCATTTTAGCGAAAATGTAAAAAAAAAAAGAAAAAAAAAAAAGAAATTAGCATTTTTAAAATTCCTTTAGTTGTTTTTTTTCTAAATTAAATACTTGCGATAATTTTGAAAATTTTGTCCCTTGCGCGAACGCTAAACATAATAACATATTTAAAATTTCGGACTACAAATAAAACTTTTTGGTCTTTATAAAATTATTCAATTGACAATAATATTGCACAATTCTGATTGGCTTTGCTACACACCATAGTTAGTAGGCACTTTCAAAATCGAATGTATTTCGAATAGGTTCTTTTATATTTATTGTTAGCAATTTGCTTGCATGGTTCGTTGTTTAACGATTTCGCGTCAGTTTTAATCAAGTTCATTTGGGAGAAAGTCCTTTCACATTCTGCAGTATGCATAGGTATACTTGCCGCATATTCGGTTATTGATTGAGCACAGTGAAGGAAATACTCCATTCATTTCATTTAGATTCAAAAATTGTAGTAACTGCAAACATGGAAACTCTATACATCGGGCACCTAAAAATTTCTTGAAAATATTCCATTCTGACAGTACGTCGTTTTCTTTAAATTTATGTTCGTGGTCATCGACGGCGGCCGCGGACATAAAACTGTGAAAATTTTTAATTTTCAGGGCTTTCGCTTTTTAGCGAAAGTGGTATTAAAAATTTTCGCAAAATGCGAAAAAACCTAACGCAGCTTAAACCCTGATTAGGACTCGTATATAACGAGGGTCTTGGGACCAACAAAAATGCTCGCTACATCCGTTCTGAAATTTAAATTTTAAACTTTAAAATTTTTTTTTTAAAGTCGGTACAAGTAAGATATCTTCATGCAACGTACATTCAAAACTCTAAAATTCGCTGAAATTCGCGCCGCGATAAAATTATCGCCCTAGTTAACGATAAGGCTCAACTGACAACGATTTCGAAATAGCCTTGATTTTACACTGAGCCGGGTCCCTAGACATTTGTCTTGTTTATTTATACGATAATCCGGCCCTATTTCAAATCTGTATCCAGGATTTAATTCCGATGGTTCAGAAATATTTACCGCATGTATCGATGCAATCACAGCATGCAAGGCTGTAGCCAAGTCCCATTAAAAATTTAGTTTGGGGGAGCGGCCCCCAAGATACCCCCCTCCGGATACGGGCATGCCCTGCTTGATTCACAACAAGAAAAGTTTGGAAATTCGGATATCTTTAAAAAAATCTAGAATATTCCTTTCGGAGATTGGTATAATAGTGCGCTGTTACCACCAAAGCATGTGCCGTCGGAAATTGGTCTAATAGTGCGCTGTTACCACCAAAGCATGTGCCGTCGGAAATTGGTCTAATAGTGCGCGGTTTCCACCAAAACATGCGCCGAATCCGCAAAGTTAATGATGCGCGAAATAATGCTGTAAAAAGGCGATTTTCTCTTCACAAACAAAGAGATTTTGATATTCTTATTCAAAACAATAACGAAAGGAGTGCAAGTCTAAATAACACCACAAATATTTAATGATGTGTTATCATGAGACGAATGACTATCAAATACACGGACACTCATTATGAATATCCGCGGTTAAGTCAGCTTTACTAATTCCTTTAAACAACGTCTTAATTTATTTAATTCCTATTGTTGCTTTCTTTAAATGTTTTAGTTTTCATTTGCAGGTAACCATTTTTTGGAGGTTTTTTTTAGTTTAGTTCCGAGTTAAGTATATGCGAAAGGCGAGGAAAAGTGCACGTGAGTTGCAATCTAACTGCAATGTGGCCAGATGGATAGATTAAAAATTCCCAACTTCGTACAAAATAATAATTAAATTAATATAACTATAATTTACCTAGTTAAACAATATTCTGCTATTATAATTTAATAATTACTATAATAATTTCATTTATTCAAATATCCTATACTGTATGACAAGTAAGCTTCATAAAATAGGGATGTAAAACATGCTTAGTTTAAAGCTTAAAGACAAACAAATTGATTTTAACAAAAATTTGATCTCAAAAATAGGTGGAACCGCTAACGTTTGTCGGAGTAGTCCATGGTTGTTTGTTTGTTTGTTTGGATTTTTTATGGCGCAAGAGCATCTGGGCTATACTGCGCCAAACATGGTAAAATCAAAGACTGTTGTAAAACCCAGTCCTTTGTAAAAATTTAAAAAGTGCGTATGGTCAGCATGGTCATTTAAAATGTCAGAGAGTGATGAAGAGTTAAAAGTAAGAGTGCGGGCAAGTCTATAATAGGGGCATTGAGTTAAAATGTGTAAAACACTCATGGGTTCATTGCACACTTGGCAAATTGGTGCTGGTTTTCCTTCCAACAGATGTCTATGGGTGAGATGGGAATGCCCAATGCGAAGTCTGGCAAGGAGAACCTCCTCTTTCCGATTTTTACGGTATGAGGAGGGCCAGTTACCAATTGTATGTTTAATATTATAAAATTTGTTATTGGTTTGATGATCCCATTCCTCTTGCCACTTTTGATTCAAACAGGTCTTGATAATTGGTTTCAGGTAGTCCGTGGTTGAAAATCTACAAACCTAGTAACAGTGCTTTATTTACAAATATTCGTCAGCAATCTGGTTTTGCCAAAACAACCAGTGTTATTACAGAAATGAAATGCTGGACTACAGAATTTTTACAAACCAATAAATTTCGTCACGCGTTTTGGATTCTAACGTGAGAATTTAAATTACCATTAGGGAAGGATGGTGCGTTATTTTCTGAGGGCTGGGTAAGACATTTGGGCACAAGGGCAGACAAATTGAAGAGCAGAGCTCTAATAGGTAAGGCAGGGCGTTGCGCCCTTCTATTTCGCTTTAGATGAAACAGTAATATATATATATATATTTTTTTTTTGTCTGGCTAATAACGTACATGTTGAATTGGCGATTAAAGTATAGCAGAACCCTTCTTAATGGACACCTCTCAGATACGGTTAATCTGTTTACATGGTCAGATAAAAATTTGCCACACGAAACTCTTTTACAAAATATTCCCCTCTTTTATGGTCACCCGCCTTTTACGGACGGAGTGTCCGTATCTGAGGGGTGTCCACTAAGAGCGATTTTTGTGCATTAACACATGTTTCGTTCACAGATATATTCATGTTTATGACTTAAGGGTAGTTAAGATTTTCGACAGATCCTACAGTTTTCTGAAGAATCTGTGCCTTTATTCGTACTGAAGCAAATCCCAAACTACGGATCTGTTTCAGGAAAAAAAAAAAAAAGTAAGCGCGGAGCCTCCGAGAATTACGTGTGCACACTTCGATGGTAAACGGAAGATTGATTATTATTTTAGAATTCGAAACGCAGTTACAAATACTGTTGCCAAATATAAAAAGGGCAATTATAATTATACAATATATGTTGCCAGATACGGAAGTCGAAATTATGTATATATAGAAAACATCACATAAAAGGAAACAACTTGGCATTTAGCCAATTTTAGAAATTGACCTAAGTTTTCTTTTCTTGCGTTTCTAAGTGGCAACAGTTAAGAAAGCCTGAAAAGTGAACATTTATATTGTGGGAGTCCACACTTTTACACTTTTTCAGATTGATAAATAAAAATTCATTTATAAAAATGTAAAAAAAAAGTCGATGAATAAAAATACAAATAAAAAATGACCAAACAAATATGCATATGAAAAGCTAACCAATAAAAACACACAATTACCTGCCAATCAAAATCAATATGCGAATTATTTAATAATTTAATATTTTTTGTCCCCTTCTTTGTCTTAATTCCAAGGTTTTTGCTCCGGTTTCTGTCCCCGGTTTTGTCTCGCATCGATGGATGGGATTTAATCGGTTTAATTGCCTTTTCCTGTCCCCCACTCCGCCACTCTCTCTCTCCCACAACGCTTTTTCTTGCAATGGCCAGGTGTCTGCTTCCAAAGAATGCATTGGAGTTTCGGCAGTATGTTTTCATTCCGGAGTCCGCGGCTGCCTCCGTTCATCTTTTTTGTCTCGTGTTCGTCCTTGTCGTTAATGGTGCCGTTGCTGTTGATGTCCTTCACCTGCCATGCGGAGCCTTTCCGCCTCCCTGCTCCCTTCTCCGCATCCGCTTATTCCTGCTCTCTGGTGTCCTGCACGTTCGGCCTGGTCGTTCTGCGACTATTTGCATCTTCATCTTTCACCGTTTACGGGACTTCTACATTAAACTTCACCAGCTTCGCCCTGCCTGTCCTCGAT
>QLNU02013903.1:30325-44208 GCA_006491805.2 Dysdera silvatica
ATTATAAATTAATTAACTTGTGTAATTACACTAAGACCAGGGTTTAAGCTGGATTTTTTTTTCTTTTAGCATTTTAGCGAAAATGTAAAAAAAAAAAGAAAAAAAAAAAAGAAATTAGCATTTTTAAAATTCCTTTAGTTGTTTTTTTTCTAATTTAAATACTTCCGATATTTTTGAAAATTTTGTCCCTTAGGCGAACGCTAAACAAAATAGCATATTTAAAATTTCGGGCTACAAATAAAACTCTTTAGTTTTTATGAAATTATATAATTGACAATATTATTGTACAATTCTTCTGGGCATTGCTACACACCATAGTTGGTAGGCACTTTCAAAATCAAAATTATTTCGAACAGGTCATTCAATATTTATCATTAGCAATTTGCTTGCATGGTTCGTTGTTAAACGAATTTGCAAGTCACTTTTAATCAAGTTCATTTGGGAGAAAGCCCTTTCACAATCTGCAGTATGCATAGGTAGGTATACTTGCAGCATATTCAGTTATTGAGCCTAGTGAAAGAAATTCTCCATTCATTTCATTTTGATTTAAAAACTGTAATAACTGCAAAAATGAAAACTCCTTTCTTTACATCAGGCACCTACAAATTTCTTGAAAATATTCCATTCTGACAGTACGTCGTTTTCTTCAAATTTATACTTGTTTTCGTCGACGGCGGCCGCCAACGTAAAATTGTAAAAAAATTTAATGTTCAGAGCTTGCGCTTTTTAGCGAAAGTGGTGTTAAAATTTTTCGCAAAATGCGAAAAAAACCTAATGTAGCTTAAACCCTGATTAGGACTCGTATATAACGAGGGTCTTGGGACCAACAAAAATGCTCGCTAAATCCATTCTGAAATTTAAATTTTAAACTTTAAAATTTTTTTTAAAAGTCGGTACAGGTAAGATATCTTCATGCAACGTACATACAAAACTCTAAAATTCGCTAAAATTCGCGCCGCGATAAAATTATCGCCCTAGTTAGCGATAAGGCTCAACTGACAACGATTTCGAAATAGCCTTGATTTTTCACTAAGCCGGGTCCCTAGACATTTGTCTTGTTTATTTATACGATAATCCGGCCCTACTTCAAATCAGTAGCCAGGATTTAATTTCGGGGGTTCAAAAATTTTTACCGCATGTATCGATACAATCACAGCATGCAAGGCCGTAGCCAAGTCCCATTAAAAATTTAGTTTGGGGGGACCGGTCCCTAAGATACCTCCCCCTCCGGATACGGGCATGCCCTGCTTGATTCACAACAAGAAAAGTTTGGAAATTCGGATATCTTTAAAAAAAATCTAGAATATTTCTTTCGGAAATTGGCATAATAGTGCGCTGTTACCACCAAAGCATGTGCCGTCGGAAATTGGTCTAATAGTGCGTGGTTTCCACCAAAACATGCGCCGAATCCGCAAAGTTAATGATGCGCGAAATGATGCTGTAAAAAGGTGATTTTCTCTTCACAAACAAAGAGATTTTGATATTCTTATTCAAAACAATAACGAAAGGAGTGCAAGTCTAAATAACACCACAAATATAGACTTGCACTCCTTTCGTTATTGGAGTGCAAGTCTAAATAACACCACAAATATTTAATGATGTGTTATCATGAGACGAATAACTACCGAATACACGGAAACTCATGATGAATATCCGCGGTTAAGTCAGCTTTACTAATTCCTTTAAACAACGTCTTAATTTATTTAATTCCTATTGTTGCTTTCTTTAAACTTTTTAGTTTTTGTTTGCAGGTAAGCATTTTTTGGAGGATTTTTTTTTTTTTTTTAGTTAAATATATGCGAAAGAGAAAGTGTACATGATTGCAATCTAACGGCAGTGTTGCCAGATGGCAAGATTAAAAAATCCCTACTTCATACAAAATAATAATTAAATTAATATAACTATAATTTAGTTAAACAATATTCTGCTATTATAATTTAATAATTACTATAATAATTTTATTTATTCAAATACCCTACACTATATGACAAGTAAGCTTCATAAAATAGGGATGTATAACATACTTAGTTTAGAGCTTAAAGTCAGACAAACTGATTTTAACAAAAATTTGATCTCAAAAATGGATGGCACCGCTAACGTTTATTGGAGTAGTCCATGGTTGTTTGTTTGTTTGTTTGGCTTTTTTATGGCGCAAGAGCATCTGGGCTATACTGCGCCAAACATGGTAAAATCAAAGACTGTAGTAAAAACCAGTACTTTTTAAAAATTTAAAAACGTGCGTATGGTCAGCATGGTCATTTAAAATGTCAGACAGTGATGAAGAGTTAAAAGTAAGAGTGCGAGCAAGTCTATGATAGGGGCATTGAGTCAAAATGTGTAAAACACTTATGGGTTCATAGCACACTTGGCAAATAGGTGCTGGTTTTCCTTCCAACAGATGTCTATGGGTGAGATGGGAATGCCCAAAGCGAAGTCTGGCAAGGAGAACCTCTTCTTTCCGATTTTTACGGTAGGAGGAGGGCCAGTTACCAATTGTATGTTTAATATTACGCAATTTGTTATTGGTTTGATGATCCCATTCTTCTTGCCACTTTTGATTCACACAATTCTTGATAATTGGTTTCAGGTAGTACGTGGTTGAAAGTCTGCAAACCTGGGAACAGTGCTTTGTTTACAAATATTCGCCAGCAATTTCATTTTGCCAAAACCATCAGTGTTATTACGAAAATGAAATAATGAAGTACAAAATTTTTATAAATCAACAAATTTCATCACGCGTTTTGGATTCTAACGTGGGAATTTGAATCATCATCGGGGAAGGATGGTGCGTTATTTTCCGAGGGTTGGGTGGGACATATGGGCACAAGGGCGGACAAGTTGAAGGGCAGAGCGCTTAATAGGTTCGGCAGAGGGTTGCGTCCTTCTATTGCGCTTTAGATTAAACACTAATATATATATATATATTTTTTTTTTGTCTGGCTAATAACGTACATGTTGAATTGGCGATTAAAGTATAGCAGAACCCTTCTTAATGGACACCTCTCAGATACGGTTAATCTGTTTACATGGTCAGATAAAAATTTGCCACACGAAACTCTTTTACAAAATATTCCCCTCTTTTATGGTCACCCGCCTTTTACGGACGGAGTGTCCGTATCTGAG
The DNA here is from genome assembly GCA_006491805.2 of Dysdera silvatica. Taxonomy (NCBI): domain Eukaryota; kingdom Metazoa; phylum Arthropoda; class Arachnida; order Araneae; family Dysderidae; genus Dysdera; species Dysdera silvatica. The sequence goes on from QLNU02013903.1 coordinate 33,449, forward strand.
GGGTGTCCACTAAGAGCGATTTTTGTGCATTAACACATGTTTCGTTCACAGATATATTCATGTTTATGACTTAAGGGTAGTTAAGATTTTCGACAGATCCTACAGTTTTCTGAAGAATCTGTGCCTTTATTCGTACTGAAGCAAATCCCAAACTACGGATCTGTTTCAGGAAAAAAAAAAAAAAGTAAGCGCGGAGTCTCCGAGAATTACGTGTGCACACTTCGATGGTAAACGGAAGACTGATTATTATTTTAGAATACGAAACGCAGTTACAAATACTGTTGCCAAATATAAAAAGGGCAATTATAATTATACAATATATGTTGCCAAATACGGAAAGTGGAACGGATTATATAGATTTAGAAAACATAATGTAAAAAGAAACCATTTGGCATTTTGCCAATTTTAGAAATTGAACTTAAGTTTCCTTTCCTTGCATTTCTAAGTGGCAACAGTTAAGAAAGCCTGCGAAGTGAACATGGTGTTTCTATTGTGGGAGCCCACACTTTTACACTTTTTCAGATTGATAAATAAAAATTCATTTATAAAAATGTAAAAAAAAAGTCGATGAATAAAAATACAAATAAAAAATGACCAAACAAATATGCATATGAAAAGCTAACCAATAAAAACACACAATTACCTGCCAATCAAAATCAATATGCGAATTATTTAATAATTTAATATTTTTTGTCCCCTTCTTTGTCTTAATTCCAAGGTTTTTGCTCCGGTTTCTGTCCCCGGTTTTGTCTCGCATCGATGGATGGGATTTAATCGGTTTAATTGCCTTTTCCTGTCCCCCACTCCGCCACTCTCTCTCTCCCACAACGCTTTTTCTTGCAATGGCCAGGTGTCTGCTTCCAAAGAATGCATTGGAGTTTCGGCAGTATGTTTTCATTCCGGAGTCCGCGGCTGCCTCCGTTCATCTTTTTTGTCTCGTGTTCGTCCTTGTCGTTAATGGTGCCGTTGCTGTTGATGTCCTTCACCTGCCATGCGGAGCCTTTCCGCCTCCCTGCTCCCTTCTCCGCATCCGCTTATTCCTGCTCTCTGGTGTCCTGCACGTTCGGCCTGGTCGTTCTGCGACTATTTGCATCTTCATCTTTCACCGTTTACGGGACTTCTACATTAAACTTCACCAGCTTCGCCCTGCCTGTCCTCGATGCTTGGAACACTGCCAAGCGTCAAATCATCATTTCATACCTCATCGCATTGAAGGGCAGAAGCTGTGTCTCATCACCATGGCTTTGCCATACCTCTTATAGAAGGAAATACATTTCCGCCATTGCGGACAATTTTTCCAAGCCATCACTCTGCATACAAAAGAAGAAAGGATATGCGAATTAATTTTTTTGGAGAACCACATCAATAACAATTTCATCAATTAAAGTCGTATCAATTATAATTCCACTTCCATAGTGGATGGACAAAATTCTACCTTCAGTTTCAGTCCAGCTTGAAGTGTCTATTAAAATTTCAATTTAATTACTCATCCACAATTGGTAATAAAAAAGTCACGCAATAACAACAGCTTCAAAATTCTAATATTTATTTTTGTACTTCTGACGAAAGGTGGCCAATTCCAAGTCGCCTAAAAATAGGGAGCTGGCGCATCCGCCATTTTGGTGCCTAAATTATGATTGCAAATTGTATTTATTGGCGACATTTTAAAAGTTGCGCCAATGTTTACATTCGTCGGATAATCGCGGATTGTTGATTATTTTTATGCCAAAATAGCGACCACGGTGCCAAACCAGAAAACCTTATTACGTCAAAACCAACTTTTCAACTTTACTTAACTCGTTAGAGTTCCTAACTTTAGGTTGTAACGTTGTTTTTTACTTATAAATCTAATCTGTGCAGTGCTACGCCTAATTATCTTGCACAGTATGTATTGCTAAGAAATGTAGCTATATAATTCAAATAAATGTGTTTAATTTATTTTAAATTTGATAATCAAAACGGGATGTTAGACCCCCCCTCTATCCCCCATGGTTTTTTTTTCTTTCTTTTTCTGAAGGGGCTTAAAAGATTTCCAAGGAGACGTCTGTATCTGCAAACGTCTACGAGGCAGGTGCAATCCTTGAAAAGGTTTATACAGTTTTTCTTTCTTTCTTTCCCTTTTTTTTTATCATAGGGAGGGGGAGTTGCTACGCTGAATATCGTATGGGGATTAGGGGAGATTCTGTCTATTTTTCTCTTCGAAGAAGCTGCTCATATATTTTTTGAAGACGGAAGGCAAAGCTTTTTTCTACATAAGCCCAGTTCTACCATTTCATCCATTGCGAAATAGATGTTGATGTCGGAAATGGTTTTTCTAGCGCACTTTTCCTCGCCAATGCTTCTTTCGTAATTTCGAAAGCAGTCTTTCCAAAAAAATGCGAATTCAAAAATACGTAAAACAGCTAGGAGCATATATGGATAGTATCTTCACCACCTTTAATCCCAAATGGAGCATAGAGCTTTTGCGAAGGATCCCCATTTTCGCGTTTTTTTTCCGTGCTTCTTAGTTCTCCGCCATGTTTGGCGCAGTATAGCCCAGATGCTCTTGCGCCATAAAAAAGCCAAACAATCAATCAATCAATCTCCGCCATGCATTTCTTGGTCTACACTTTCTTTTCTTTCCTTGAGGATTCTAGCCTAGGGATTTTCTATCAACAATGCTCGGTTTCTTCTTAAGTGAATATCCATACATATATTAATATGATAGGCAAAAACATATACATTAGAACACAGTGAAAGGATTGTGGGGTGCACAAGTGTATAATAAACGCGTAAGCTCCGGAGAACATATTCATGGAAACATGTTTGTTGTACAATCCAATATTAATTATCTTTAGGGGTCATTTCTGCAAGGGTTCCTTTTAACCATCAGGGGCGTTGCTTACAAATTAACCTCCTCCATTAACCTAACGGTTCGCTTCGCTTCAAGTAGTAGAATTGCTTGTACTTGGAAACTTTTAATGGACTACTAAAGTCGATAATCGTTATGAACATTCATAAAGTAACATTATCGACTAGTCCAATGTGTGTGTATATATGTGGGCAGGGGGTCGGGTTTTAGCTTCTCTTAGATAATCGCGGTTTTAATGTTTCATCTAGAAAAAAAATTAGGGCAGGGCGCATGGCTGCCGTTACGCATTATCCGCAGTTACGTCAGCTTTACTACTACCAATTCCTTTAAACAACGTCTTAATTTGTTTAGTTCCTATAGTTGCTTTCTTTAAATTGCTTAGTTTTCGTTTGAAGGTAACCATTTTTTGGATTTTTTTTTTTTTTTTAGTTCCGAGTTAAGTATATGCGAATTTCGTCAGGCGTTTTGGATTCTAACGTGGGAAATTGAATTACCATCGAAGGGTGGTGCGTTATTATCCGAGGACTGAGAAGGACATTTGGGCACAAGGGCGGACAAGTTGAGGGGCAGGGTGCTAATAGATTCGGCAGGGCGTTGCGCCCTTCTATTTCGCTTTAGATGAAACACTGCTGTTTATACTGTGTAAAATTACACTGTGATGTAAAAAAAAAAAATAATTGAAGGCTAATTTGAATTTTATATATATATATATACACTCTAACCTTCAATTAAAAGAAAACAAACAAACAAAACCGTAGCTGCTATTAGAAACACATCTTGAAAACTGGCAACAAAATTGGGCAAATAGTTATTATTATCTTTTATTAAAAGTATATAGTATATACGAGGAAACACTTTTTGGTGCTTTGTTTATGAGCGCCCGAGGGGGTGCACTTACACCCCCTTGGCTTATGAAAAAAGGGGGAAAAGAGGACTGAATCCACAAGAAACTATAGTCCAACAACATTATTCAATTGGAATTTTTCCTAGATGCACCCCCCCACCCCCCACTGCATATAATTCTGGGGGTGCCCAAGGCTTTGCTTATGCTCTAAACGAGCCAGTTTAACATCCAAATTTTATGTCCCTGGTCAGGGACCTACAATACAGTAGAAACTCGATCATCCGAAATAAATGGGCGGATTCTACTTCGGATAAGTGAAATTTCAGATAATCCGAAAATGCAATTTTTTTCATTTTTTCCAAAATAAAGAAAATGTTAAAATGAAGTACATATATACACATGAATACCGCTATTAACGAAATTTTATACTATGGACCGACATTTTAAAATTATTTATCAGTTATGGCGGCAGTTAAGTTTCGTCTGTCTCTTGAATGTCGTCATAACTGAGATTAAGCGTATTTTTATAAATGTCAGGAAACACTGGCTCGGGCATCATCGTATGGCATAATTCTCATCGTCACATAATGTATATGTGTGAACTATAATTTAATTTTTTACCTCGGACGATTCTTTAATTTTCTTGTTAGAAATTTCATTTTTCGTGGAACATTCATAACAAATTCATAGAACATATTGGTGTACGCAGAGCAGGTTGATGGAGTCATGACCAGCCTCCATTGCGATGGAAGTTTGTATTTATACATATAAATATATGAGGTTGTGGCTCTGTAATCCTCCCCAACCCCTTATGACCTTTCCGAGTACGCTAATAGTGGAACACCTGTGACAAGTTCACAAAGCCCCTGAAACAAGTTCATGGAACGCCAGTTAAGAACCACTAGTTCCTAATCCCCTTTGGACTTCGATTATAACAATTAAAAGATATAACACAATACACAGAACCAGTTTATCATAACTACTAATCTGAAGCTGAAATTCCGTTTATTCAGGGGAACAAAAGAATTTGAAAATTAACGGTTGAAAAATGCAATAATAGCCTTAAACAAAATTACTTTTGCCTTAGCTCTTTGGTGTTGTCTTCGGGGAAAAGAGATAAAGAAAGACTCTTACTCAATGATGTCCACTGCATGTTACTGGCCGCTGAGGTCACCTCCACATGCTGCCATCCTTAATGATGTAATCCTACACTGTTTTTCTGGTGTGTTGCCATTCTTTGAGATTGAAATCTTTGTTGTTTTTCTGCTTTTCAACCACGCATTTATGTTCAATTATCGTGCGGTTGCAGATAGCCGAGTGGCTAGTTGGAGGTTAGAGAAGCTCAACAGGTCTAATAGGCTTGGGACAATTGTCCCTTTAGTTTAGTCCTCGTTTGTGCAGAATCCAAGACAATAGCAAATCGTCTGTCCTTTCTCGTTATTTCTTCCCCACGCTTACGGCAGTTTCCTTGCGTAACGGAACAAATGATTAACTGTGAATATGTCCAGTGTTTCCATATTGTTCCAAACAACCGGGCTTCGCATGGTGTTACTTTAAAATTGAATTTATTATTGTATGTAGTAGTATAGTGGACCCTCGCTAATGCGGTCATTTCTTGCATAGAAAGGTGCCCTATTAGCGAGAGTATACAACAACTGAGTTTAATTTTGGAATCCCTATTTTTATCCAAATGAGTCCCAAATATGCGAGATGCTTAACAAAAACGACATATTCAATCTTTCTTTATGCGCAAAGGAAGTTTTCATTATACTGTTGTGTCAGTTTATAAGAACAAGTACAGAAACAAAATTCTTTGAAAATTGAATTCAAACAAAATTATTCTTTAAATATTATTATTTTTGGATTACTATTATACTAAAGATAAAGCCATGGATCAAATTCTTCGAGGCAAAAATTAAAAAGCAATAGAACGACACGGCGGAAAGTGTAACGTGTAATTATTTTAGATGTTAAAAGTAGAATTTGATGGATTGATCCTTCTAAAAACACCTAATATTGAATAAAAAATAAAAACATATAAAACTAGAATATCGAAATGAAGTTATATTTAAAACTGTCTACCGAATCCCCGTATGTTAAACGGAGTCAATTGCCAAACAATATCTTGAAAATTTTGTTTGCCCCGGAAGGTCAACAGTATTCTAATTTATAATATATGGGAAAAAGAGTCACATTTAGAATCATAAAACGCAGATGCTGGAATTTTCTTTCATTGATTAATTCCTCTTAATAACATTAGCTTTAAAAAGTATGGGATTTAATTTACAGAATATTGAACAATAATTTTTATTTCTAAACTAATACTTATTTCTAAACTAATTTTTATTTCCAAGTTAATTTTTATTTCTAAACTAATTTTTATTTCTAAACTTACGGGGAATACTGAAAACTGAATTTTACTGAACAAGAACAAATACCGGATTAAATATAAAGTTTTGAATTCGGCGGAGCCAAGCACCCCTTTTTCACCAGTCAGATGTCCAATTTCGAGGCGCCTAAGCCCACATTAGGCGCGCTTTCCTGTTTTTCGAAAGTTGTTTTAGCCAAGGCACCCTTGATAGTCTTCTGCCAATAGCCAAAACATTCTGCCAAAACCAATCCATAGCAAAGTCCGTTATGCTGTGCAAACAAGGATTTTTCGCCATAGAGTTACCATTACGCTGCCGTGGAACCAGGTTTAAGCTGGCTCAAAACATGCTGTCGCAAAAATGCTAAAATGGGAAAAAAGTTGTAGCAAAATGCTAAAAAATATTAGTTGCTTTCGTTGTTCCAAGAACCCTATCCATGAAATTATTTATATCAACGATGCCTAACAGGTATTGTTAAGAATTTTGAAGAGGAAACAAAAAGGAACAAGAAAAGATCGCTGAAGTGCAAAACGGATATTCTGGAATCGGGGAATCCTGTTTTCAGAGAATAAACTGTGGTTAAAAATGCCTGTCGCATTTTCGCGATGGGCAATAATTTTTTCTTCGCATTTTCGAGCAACTCGTCGCATTTTGCGAAAAATGCGACTGCAGCTTAAACCCTGCGTGGACATAACGTGATATAGTGACTATGAATAAGCTAAAATACAGCAATTAGCCTCTCGTTATCCAGAGGGCACCCTATTAAATTCTTTCTTACGTTTTTTAGAGTATTTGGGAACCTATGTCGGGGCGTTCCGGGTTTTCCCATACCATAATCAAATTTCATAAGGACATGCGTATACGTATGGCTTAGGAGCTATTGAAACTACTAGTGGCTCAATATTAGATGAACTTGTATCCGTTGATATTAGTATGTATAGTTGGTATATTAACAGATACTGACAGGGGCGGACTGGGTATTCTCAAAGGGCGAGAGTTCTATCTCCCATGAGGGCGCACCGACCCGGGGGTCGGCAGCCGTCCGCCCCTGGATACTGGTATCAGATATACTATCAAGAAACTCAATAATCAAGGATTGTTTACGAAAAGATATTTAAAACCTATTAATGGAAGTGGCACAGTCATCAGCACAGAGTTTTGCAAGTTATTGGGGGGCAACCACATATTTTTGTGCATTTCTACATATAGTATATGTGAAATTGCAATTATTTTAAATTGTTGGGGGGGGGGTTCTTGGGCCCCATGAGCTCATATAACTTTATGCCTATGACACGGACGGTAGTGGACAAAGGCATAGACGTACGCGACAGTTCGAAAGGGGGAGGGGGTTACAGTGCTACAACTCCATATATATGTAAATGTACAAAATTTCATCTCAATGGGGGGTTACAACCCCCAACTGCGTACGGCCAGTTGATAAAGGCACCCCAGACGGTTAAATTTGTTTGATTTTTAATGGGGACACATCACGAGGTTTAAGTGGCAATGATTCTTGAAGAAAACAACCTTTTTCGTTCGGTAACTGTGCAATGACATGAGCTATAACTGCCCATATTGTAAACTTCATGATAAATAAAAAACATAATTATTAAAAAATTGATATTGCAACGTTTTTCTCCTTTGATCGAAAACTCCAATAATAAAAATTGAAAATAATTAGTTCTGTTTTAAGATCGACAGTGTAGAAACACTATGTCAACAATCAAATTATGAAGCAATTTCGTGCAAGAATCAGTTTCCATCAAAAAATCAAAATATTCGTAGAAATCTCGAGCGAGATATCGTCATTACAAGGAAATGATTTTACAATTTCTTTTTCTAAAGTTAAAATCCAGTTTAAGTTTTACTGAAAAGCGTAATTCGATTTAGAAATCCGCTTCTTTAATATCTTGCGAAGATGCAATGAGTTACCAAAGACGACGAAACTTTAACAGCTTTGAAAAAATATCTAAGATGAAACTTCAAAAAGCTAAATTTCTCGAAGAACCGTTGAATGAAAAGTCGCTTTTCGTGAAGAAAGCAATTCGAAATACAGTTGCTGCTTCTAAAGCGGTAAGTTGTTGGTTTTTTTTTTAAATTATATATAAATATTGATTATATATAAATGTTGGCTACGGATAATACGTAGGACGGAAAACGGATAATTTGTTGAAACATACAATTCATGGCTTTACTAATCTATACAATGTTGTGAGTCAAACGATTTAGCGTAAGCTTACTTTAAAAATTCCAAAGGAATTAGACTATTACCATTGATTGAAATTTGCTTGAAGCATTAAGGTGAGTGCAAGGGGAGAGAGAAGAAGTGTTTTATGGAAGACTAGAATTTTTATTTGGTAAATTATTAGAACACGGTACCACTGCCAATAAAGCGATCGGCGAGTTTTCCTCGTTTTTTGAAAAAGCGCATGAAAAATAGACCTTGACATGTCACATAATAAACCGCTCGGCGACTATTTTCTTAGTCGCCAATTTGTCGAGAAACCTGTACCGTATTCTAAAATTTAACCTTTCAGATTTTAAAGTTTTTAAAGGAGACACACTGAATAAAAGCTGCTTAAACCAATTATCTTTTGACACATACAAGCGACACAAAGGTGTGAAATTACGGCTACGGGATCACTTATTTCGCGATATCCGGAAAAGGATTTTTTAAGTATTGTGACCCGTGTGATGACTTTTTTCAGAGGGAAAAATTTAGGGAATTTTTAGAAGTTTAGCACCAATTCCGTGTATACGCAGAATTTCCTTTAAAGAATGACGGAAATAAGAAAATAATAAAGTGAAAAGACGGGCAACAATGATTTATTGTTAACAGAAAATGTTTATTCAAGAAACGCATTCAACTAAATCCACACAAGGTGATTTCCAGACGAGAAATAACCTTTATCTATTATATGAAACGCATCGACTTTCGTTAGTAAATCCGAGCACACGCCCATTAAATTTTTTTTTTTTACTGCTTGAGGTGTTTATTCATGATACATAATACTATAAAAAAGTTTTATAAGAGGGAAATTTCCATTTCGCGATTTCCCTACTCACACTCATGACCACCACCTTGAAGCTGGCGAGAAATATTTATCTTCAATTATCAAAACACTCCTCGCGAATTATTGAAATATTCATATCGAATTACTGAAATATGCTTCTTGAATTACTGAAATATTCGTCTTGAATTACTGAAATATTCATATCGAATTACTGAAATGTGCATCTTGAATTACTAAAATATGCATCTTGAATTACCGAAATATTCATCTTGAATTACTGAAATATTCGTCTTGAATTACTGAAATATTCATATCGAATTACTGAAATATTCATATTGAATTACTAAAATAGTCATATCGAATTACTGACATATGCATCTTGAATTACTAAAATATGCATCTTGAATTCCGAAATATTCATCTTGAATTACCGAAATATTCATCTTGGATTACCAAGATATATCATCATCATCATCATCATCATATTCAACCATTATCTATCCACTGCTGGATGAAGGTCTCTCCAAATGCTTTCCACACAAGTCTATCCTGAGCAATTCGCTTCCACGTCACCCCAACCTGTTTTCTTATTTCATCCACCCATCTAGTTTGAGGACGTTTTCTAGGTCTTCGGTGGTCTCTTGGAATCCAGTTCAGAATTTCTGTTGTCCATCGTTGATCAGTTCTTCTTGCAATATGCCCAGCCCATCGCCATTTCAGCCCTTTTACTTTAACAATGATGTCCTCTACTCTAGTTTGCTCTCTCACCCAAGTGTTTCTTTTTCGATCTCTCCTAGTTATTCCAAGCATGCACCTCTCCATGCTCCTTTGCGTTGTCTGTAACTTTCGTATTGCTCCAACTGTTAGACTCCATGTCTCTGATCCATAAGAGAGGACTGGCAATACACACTGGTTGAAGACCTTTCTTTTTAGACACAAAGGCAATTTCCCCTTCAGGATAAAACTGTTTCTTCCAAATGCACTCCAGCCAAGTTTAATACGTCTGTTGAGTTCTTTCATAATGTTGCCATCCATTGAAATCAGCTGGCCAAGGTAAATATATGAATCAGCAATTTCTAGCTCAATGTTGTCAACTTGTATTTTTGTTTCCTCTACAAAATTATTGAACATGATCTTAGTTTTTTGTAGGTTCATCTTGAGTCCAACTTCTTTACTTCTAGTTGAGAGCTCCTGTACCATGTCTTGGAGTTCTGATGGGTTCGTTGAAAAAATAACAATGTCATCAGCAAACCGCAAATGATTTAAATATTCACCATTTATTTTTATTCCCTTGTTATTCCAATTTATCTGCTGAAAAATCATCTGTAAAGCTGAAGTAAAAAGTTTTGGAGAAATGGTATCTCCCTGCCTCACCCCTTTGCCAAGTTTGATAGTTTTGGTATCTTTATGTAACCGAAATTTTGCACTTGCATTTTTATACACACGTTTCACCATGTCAATGTACACATCCTCAATGTCTGTTGATCTTAAAGAGTTGATGACTGCTGATGTTTTAATAGAGTCAAAGGCCTTCTCATAGTCAATAAATGCAACACACAATGGAAGTTCATATTCATGTGTTCTTTCAATTAATTCTCTTAATACTTGAATATGGTCCACTGTACTGAATCCACTTCGAAATCCAGCTTGTTCTCTTGGTTGAGCTGCATCTAATTTTTTCT
>QLNU02013903.1:57444-71512 GCA_006491805.2 Dysdera silvatica
GGGAAACAGGCACTATAAAATCAAACCAAATCCAAACTATAATTAATAGAGTGTTAAAAGGTGTAGTAAAGCAATCAAACAAATCAGTTGAAGCATTGAAAAAAAGAATATAAACTATTAGACTTCGTTGAACGGCCTAGATTTAAGACCTTAATGGTCATTTACGAAAGAATAAATAACAATTATCACTCAAATATTATAACATTTAAAAAAAAGAATAAACATAAAAGATACAAGACAGGGTGATGATTATGAGGTAAGAAGAATTAGAACAAATATGGGAGCAATGTACATTAAACAATAATATAAATTAATGTTTATTAGCGTAATGATACCAGCGCCGATGTTATGGTGTGATTAGATGGTGAAACGTTCGAAAGAAAATAAATATTTCTGCGTTCGGTGGGACCTGAACCCACGACCTTTCCATCTAATCACGCCATTACATCGGCGCTGGTATCACTACGCCAATAAACGTTGATTTATATTGTTGTTTAATTTAATCTGCGTAGTGTTCGATTTATTTAAAAAACAATGTAAACTACTATGGTGTACAATACTGGAATCAGCTATCTCAAGATGTTAAAATCGAAAAAAACAAAAACATCCGAGATTTTAAATGTGAACTGAAGACATATATTGGATAATGCTGATTGAGCACCGGGTGTAAAGTTAGGAGTTTGTGTTTTTGACATTTGTTTTTAAAATATTCCTAGCATTCTGTGCATGTTTTCAGTCTACAAAAATTTACAAATCATTATATATTGGCGATAAACATGTACGTGCGTGGAAAATAAAATTTTATGTCTTTTTTTAAATACACTAAATCAAGATTTACATACATTTTTCTACCTAAAATTTAAATACCTAAACAAAATTAAGGACCCTCCCCCTAACACGCATACACAGCAAATGAATTATAGGGATAATCTATGCAAGCAACTTCATTCTTATATTATTTTAATAAATAAATTTACATTAGGATACATTATAATTAAACATAATCTAAGAAGTATCATACATATAGAGCTTATATATATATATATATCTTATATAAGCTCTATATCCTCACTTACAGCGAATACATAAAACTAGAGGAAAAACATTTTCCAAGTAGTGATGTCTAGCGTTCAAAACCTTCCATAAGCATATCTCAAAGAACTGCTAGTAGACGCATAACGTATTTCTGCGACATAGAAATAAAAATCATGATTTTATTCATAACGAGTAATTTTTTAAATTAGCGGCATACGACGAATCTAATTTAAATGGCATTTATATTCACGTCTTGTTTTGGACATACAAAGAACAGAATGTTGTTGGAGACCATTACGTTATGAGAAGGCAGATTTACATATGGCAATATCATTTTGAAAATAAATATTAAAATATATTTGTTGCCAATTCTTTGGCAAAATAGTTATTTTGACGCAAACGTCAAATTCCAGAAAAAACATTGGTATTTTTTAAAGTCCGTCTTCAACTTCCGTTTGCTGCAATTTCTGTTGTCAGATTTGGAAGAAGTGTTTTTGTAAAAAAAAAAATAAGTAAATAATCATCTCTGGAATGCCAGATATTTAAAAATAGCTGGTAAAAGGTTTTTTGTTTCAAATTTGCGACCACTCATGCGACCCAAAAATTTGATATTGCCCCCTCACCGTTTTATTTTTCGCCGAATGTTCACCGGCGCGCGGCATTGCGTTTTCTGCCCAAAACATTATAGCGTTTTTGTCATGACGTATCCATGAGGCTTTGGGTTGTTGACATCCGTGGGTGGATGTGATGCCAGATTCTTGTTTTCAGAGTTTTGTTTTTTTTTAATTTGTGTTTCTTTGTTTAGGGGAGTTGGTGAGAGTTGGGTTGGACCTTGAAGCACGTGCTTCAATGTCTTTTAGAAACGGGCTATTGACGTTCCAAATCTAATTAGCTTCGAGCATACCTGCGTAAATTGGTTGTTTTTCCTTGTTACGCCAAAAAACATTTATTCTACCTTACTTCTGCCTCGCTCGTTTGTTACGCCTGTTATGATGAAAAGAAAATGGTGGTTTTCTTAAATTATGCGAAGGAACAATATGTTAAGGAGATTTAACATATGCCCAAGGAGCTTTTTACCTAATGTTTGTATTTTCAAGTCTTACAATTGTCCTAAACTGGCTCGCATAGAACATTCCGAATAAAGAAGCACTTCTTCTGTAACGTAATTTCCGAAAGTTTACGGTAGCTTGAATCTGGCATCGATAAAAGATCGTCTGCTCTCTTAGTAATATTTCATAGTTAAAATATGTATAATAGTACCTCTATTATTCGAATATTGTAACCGCATCCGCTTTGGCAAATGGAAATTGTCAGATAATCGATAATGCATGAATTCCGGTACTAGTTATAGTAGTTAAAAGCACATTTTTTTATAACGGGCATCAGGAGCGTAGCAACTCAAAAATTATGGGGCTCAAGCACCCTTATAACAAATTGTGTGGTATGGCGTTAAACAGAATAATGCGCCTTTTTATCCTATGGGGGGGGGGGATTTGTCCAGGGGCGGATTGGGCCAACCGGTCCCCCGGCAGGTGCGCCCTCATGGGCTATAGGAAGGGCGCCCTCTGAAAATCCAAGGTATGCGCCCTTTGAGAGGACCCAGTCCGCCCCTGGCTTGGTCCCCTTTCTTACGCCACTGATAGGTGCACATTTAATTGGGAAGGAACGCTACTATTCTAAAAATAAATGTGGTTCTCTGATTTTTACCGTGGAATTATTTATTTCAAAAATTACACAAAGGTTCGAAATAAAGTTTCGTTAGATGATAAATTTCTCGCAAAGAAAAGAATGATTTCTCGGCGCATGGTGGGAACCGAATCCACGACCACTTGATAACCAATCAAGTGCTCTTACCCATTGATCTACAGGCGTCGATCAAATTCCTATTATACGTTCGTGCCACTATTATACGCTCGCACCACATTATACGTTCGCGTATGTGTGTGGATGTATTTTCTCAATTACTCTAATTTTCAAATCACGAGAAAGAAAATTAAAACGTTTTTATTTGTTTCATAATCGCAATTGTACAATTATGCAAACGATTTCTAAATGTTTATTAAGACGGCTTTGTAAGCCATGCTATTAACTTGTTATTCATAACTCTATTAAATGCGGTTTTCATTACTCGATGGTAATTTTTAATGAAATAATCGCAAAGGATGGACACTAGAGGGCAGTCGTGTAGACTCTGCAAGTTTAATTCATACCTTGGTGAGTTTCGGCCATTTTTGTTCATTTTAGAAGATATTATGAGGAGTCGGGTAATTGAAAATTTTAAAGCAAGAAATTAGCATTCGTGTTTGCGGAATTTTTTTTTTTTTTTTTAATTAGCGTTGCCAGTTTTGCACAGAATGAAACAGATGTCAAGGCCAGACGACTATGGAAGAATGGAAAGCTAATTATAAAAATTAATAAGTTGACTGGAAACTTAAGTTTTTGTAAATTTGTCAAATAATTATTAAAAATTAATTAGGCTCATCTACATGGGGAATTCCATGGAAATGTTAATGAGGAAGGCTCAATAAGAGCCATTCATATTTAAATTAAGCATGTTAAGTTTCGGCCTATTCTGCATGGTAAGCATTGCTTCGAATGTTGCTTATTAAGTACTGATTTGGTTGTATTGCCTATTGAGCACTTCTTTAGCTGGGTTGCCTATTAAGCACTGCTGTGGTTGTGCTGCCCATTAGGCAGTGGCGGATTAGGCGGCTGGGGCCCCAAGTTCAACATATTCCTAGTTAAAAACTGCCACAACATAAAAAACGAAAGATGCAATACTTAATATTATTCACGCATTTTACGTATATAAGTACAGAACGTTCTTTATTAAATTAAAGTTAATTAAAAATCATATTAGCTCAACAATGAGTGCAGAAATGTTAAATGCTACTCTCACGACTAGAGCCCGGATTATATGCAAGTGCATATTTTAGCTGTTTTTTGGTGTTCGTACATATAAATGAATGGAAAACCATGAATTTTCAGAATAAATGCATATTTTAAGGGTTTTAGTAATTTTAAGAATTTTATTATTTCCTCATCCGAAAAATTCCACCACAGCGCTAAAGTTAAACGTTCTTCTTACTTGGTATCTGAGCGTAAAGGCAGTGGAATTTGTAAACGTACACGTTTAATTACGTCCTAGGACGCCAAAATGTTGTCGTAGCTGAATTATAGCCACCATCTTCGTCAGGAAAACCGAAGATGAATTTTACTGTGCTTGGTTGGCAATCGACTGAAGGTCAGATTAAAATAAACACCCATTTTAAAATCCCACATTACTTTTCCTTGGCGATAGACATGTCCCTATCATCGATAAACTATCCATAATAGACAACCCGCAAAAATTTGTAAGTGCTGTTCAGTGTCTTTTGTAGCTCTGGAAAGAGTAATTTTAGTCATAAAAATGCTATTACATGATAGAAGATAAAGCTTAACTGTTTAGAACAACGAGAGACACATTGTGATATGCAGTCATAGAATTTGCGATGTATAAAACGTATGATTTAATGTATATCGAATTTTTCTACTTGGCGGTTAATAATAAACCTATTTGTTTTAAAATGCGTGACATAAGATTCTCAAGGGTTAAAAAATTTTAAGCATATATTCACTTTAGGCACATGTTTACTCATTTAAAGTGCATGTTTCTTCATTTTAAGTGCACATATATGGACATATTGTGGTTTTAGTGCATATTTGCATGCATATATTGCTGGTTTTATAATCCGGGCTCTAGTCATAACTGTAGTTTCACCATGTATAATTAAGTAATTGATATTAGAATTAAATGGAATTATAATGGTGGAAACCCTGTTCTCAATAAAGCCATTTTGCTCATAAAAAGCTGAGGAGAAGGACTACTTTTATTTTACCTCTAGGCACTAGCGGATCCAATGAGGGGCGGGGGCGATCGTCCCCCCCCCCCTTTCAGGGTTAAATAAGAAAAAAAATTAAAGACGATGAAGAATATTTTATATGTTGTTTGTTACAACTGTAATAAATAAAAGTCTTACACTAAAGTCTCCAAGCCTTGGAGAAATGCGATCCAGACGTTTTTCCACGAATCTACAAGCTACTCGTCTTTCAAACTGCATTTTCAGTAAGGGTTACTTCAGCAAAACGTAGTTTTTTATCGTTGAAGCGCCGTCAAACTTGGCTTCGAACGCGGATGACAGAAGAGACTTTTAATGCACACCCACAGAGACATTCATATTGATGTAAATAAAGTGATTGACAAATTTTCAAAGAAACCAAGATGGCTTGATTTCGCACTATAAACTTAAATTTTTTTAAAATGTTGCTTGTTATAAAAAGTAAAATAATTACAACGCTTTTGTAGTTTTTCTCACTTTAGAGTTTTTTCCAGTTATTTGTTTGTGCACTTGCGATATATAAAGGAGTCACCTATGCCGTCCTCACGATATTTCTTTATTTCTGAACAGAACCTAAAATTCATTTTTTTTTTATTATTATTTAAAACAGTTGTTGGCGGGCCGGATTAACATCGTTCGCGGGCTCGATCGTGACCTGCGTGCCGTATGTTGGACAACCCTGGTATAAAGGAAGGCTAGTAATATAACAACATTTACCTAAACTATTTAACAGTCCAAAACTAAAATTTTCGCGGTGAGGGCCCCGAAACCGCCCCCTGTAACAACCTCCTGGATCCGCCCTTGCCTTTAGGCACGCGCCCTAATATTTACACTCCTCTCTCTCTCTCTCTCCATATATATGTGTGTGTATGTGTGTGTGTGTACGTACACATACACACACTTACTTGAGCGCGAGAATACTAAAAGGTAATTGGACGTTATTTAAACAATATTTCCGCGCGAAAATCGGATCTTCTGGATAAATGTGGGTTCGACTCCCAGCAGTGCAAAGAACTCTTACTCAGAGATCTCATAAAGATCGCACTGCTCACTGTAGTCCGGGGTTTGGTTCCCTAGGCCTTAAGAGGTTCGGATTCCTCGGAAAACTGTAGGTTCAAGAGGTTTAGATTCCTCGGAAAACAGTAGATTCCAGCGCTTTATGACCACTATAGTTCTTGAACCGTAAAACCACAAACAAACAAATATCGGGATAAATCTTCGAGGACGAGGGTACGTTTATGTCCTACTCTTATTGCATTAATTTTTCTAAAGTTTCCTTTGAACTATATTATTATCATCATCATCATCATCATTTTAAAGAAATAATCTTTATTTTAGAATAAATAAAACTTAAAAAGAAAGCGTTTGCACATTATGGGATGCATAATCAATGCGATTATTGATGCACCGTTGTTATTGAAGTATGCATCGCAATCATGCATGCAATAATGTATGATACGCAATCGAACCCCAGACTATAACGCTGGGGGTTTCATCCACTATGACGTTGGATAACGCACTCCGGAAGGTGGCGTTCACCGGTATAGCGTCTAACACGGATTCGGCCATTACTGTATCCCAAATTAAAGCGGAGAAGGATTGTGCAAGGGTTTCATTGGGAAGGGTGGCCGCCGGAGGCGGCGCTGTAATCCCAGACAGGACGCTTGAACAGCGTAATCAGCCGCCGAGGCGGCTGAGGGGGAGATGGATTGCCGATCAACACGGCATTCATAGATGCACGTTCACGTAAAGTCGTCATTCAACGCACACCGAAACCAGCCGCTGAGGGGAACGGCCACAGCCCAGGCAGCAGAACCGGAGACACCCCCATGGGCCAGCCGAGTAACCTACAAGAACCGGCCAAGCCCGGAGAGGAAGGTGCTTAGCACAACCACGGAGGCAGCGCGAAGGCGGGGGGATCCGGTGGGATCCAGGAGGTCGGACAGACCTGGTGGCGAGGCGAGGCCTAAACGGCGGCGGGCGAGAAGGAGCTCCTCCCTGAGGTAGCCGTAGGCCGAACACCGCAAAAGAATGTGTTCCAGTGTTTCGTCAGCACCTTCCTAAATTAAAGTGGGATTCATCAGAAAACACCACTTGTTGCCAATCAGCACGCCAGTCTCTATGTCCATGAGCCCATTGTAGCCGCAGGTGTCGATGGTTTTGCGTCAGGAGGATCCTGTATAAAGGAACTCTTGCACGCAGTCCACGGTGCAGTAGACGCCGACGAATTGATGAAGCACACAATGATACACCTGTAGCAGTGCACCAACGTTCTGCCAACTGTCCAGATGAAGCAAAACGGTCCGTCACCGCCATGCGGACCAGGTGTCTATCATCCCGTGCTGACGTCACCTTTCGGCGTCCACTCCCGGATTTCTGAGTTGTCTGGTTCTCTTGAACCCACTGCTTCCACACTCGCATCACTGTGCTGCTGTTACGCCCCATACGAGCTGCTATTGCACGATAAGAAAACCCTCCTTCACGAAGGCCGATCATTCGTCCCCGTTCAAACTCCGTAACTTGCTGAAATGTCGCCCTCTTTCGTCGTAGAGGCATAGTGACGTCTCATGTAACGTTTACCACTAGCAGATAGCCATACACGCCCCGCTACAGCCCTCTATTTATACGGATCCATCAGCAGTTCAGAGGGCGCTGCTCAGCCCACGCATGCGCGATGACTCTGAAATTCTAATCATTTGAATAGCATACCCTAATTTGCATTTCCTGAAAGTTTCACGTGATTCCTTCATGGTGTTGAAATTTTTACAAACAAAAGTATAGATTGAACAACATGGTCATATTATACCTAGAACAAAAAATTTTGGATGAAATAGGTACTACAAAAACAATTGATGAATCTGCTAAAGAGAAACCAAGACACAAATTTATATACAAAACATTTTTTAAGCACTGAGGTAACTTACTATTAAATTTTTTGAATAAATATCTAATCTTCCTTGAAGCGAGTTGAGTTTCTTATTAGCTACGTGCAGTATTTCCGGTTTAAGCAACTCACTAAAAATCTAATACTGAAATATTTCCGAAAAAAATCCTCAGTTCCTTACACAATTTTTTTTGTTTTGTTTTAGGGCTTGGGTCTCAAAGCCTCGAAATTTTTACGGCCAGGGGCCCCCCAATAGGTTTAATCCGTCTCTGCCACTAGGCACAGCTTTGGTTGTGCTGCCCATTAGGCACTGCTTTGATTGTGTTGCCTATTAAGCACTTCTTTGGTTGTGCTGCCTATTAAGCACTGCTCTAGCTGTGCTGCCCATTAGGCACTATTTTGGTTGTGTTGCCTATTAAGCACTGCTTTGGTTGTTACTAAGCACGTTGTTTACTAAGCAATAAAAAGAAATATGGCACATTAAATAGGAAGTAAGAATTATAGTTGTACATTTTCTAAATTGGTATAAGCATTTTCTTGCTCATTAAGAAATTCCGGGAGCGAAAAAGTTTTGCTGGTGCAATTAAATTGTATTCACTTTATATATATAGCATCATACCAAACAAAATCCATATTTTCCTTATGAAATTCGGAACCTCGTTAAATGCGGGATCGTCCGACTACATATTCATATGCGAATATAAAAATTAGAAAAAAAACATGTTCCTCGACTCATTTTATAATTCAAAAAAATTGTACGTCATCTTCAGTTGCGACGAAAAAATCAAAGCCTTAAAGACGGTCTATCATTATACACACATTATTAGCGAAATGTTCCGGGATCATAATCCCGGGATTATTCTTTTTCTTTTGGTTCTGGAAAAAAAAGGAGGAGGAGAAAAAAAAGAGAGAGAGAGGATAATTCAATTCAGGTGTTTAAGCGCCGCTTCTTTTTTTTATTTTTTTACCGCGCTTTTTGATGATTCGCGTAGTTATCGTAGCGGAACCATGCTATGGTTCGCGAAGTTGACCATCGAGTTGTTTACTTCCGTTTTCTTTAGCTTTCCGGAAGTGCATGAAAATAAAAGGGACAGACGATAATAAGTACTCACCTACCTACCTGCGTTCCTTCACATTTTAAGCAGTGAAAACGAAAATTGAATAAGTGAAGAGAAAAATGGCAGATAAGAGATTAATCCTCCTTTTCTTCTCCGCCTCCTTCGTTTTTGTTCTCGTTTTTTGTCTTAAAAACCACTGTTGCGGACGAGACTTGCTGCCGACAAATGGTCTTGAAAATTTCGAAGTTTTGCAATGGCAACATGCAAAAATCGGCATTGTCGGAGGAAAACACGAAAGCGGAGTGGCCTGGAGGAATAAATTCCTGGACGCCGAACGGCGTGGCAAAATATTAACGACCCTTTGTTTTCACTTTCGTCGCTTCGACGGCTATCCTCCTCGCCATCGCAGAATTTTCCCATTATCTTTAAACAACAGACGTTAATGAAGTTTTACGCGACTCTAGTCCAAGCCTTAATGAAGTCCCGTCTAATCATGAGCTGAGATCGGATGAACATTTTTGTTTATGAGCAAGGGATATTATAACAAACAGTATGGAAGGTATTCTTCATCGATCGAGGTGTTCGTTAAAAGAGAAACTACACTACATTTAATGTTAGAAACATATCTTTCTAAACAAGTAGCTTCTAACATTGGGGGCATGAACAGATGAGGGAAATCAAAAGCATTTAATACGCACATTTTAAAACAGTTATATATAAAAATTATAACTAAAGAAAGGAAATAGTATCATGAAAACAAGAATACGAAGAACTCATTGGTTCCAGTGGTGTACTGGAGATAACGTTTTGGTTCTAACGAAGTGGGGTCGCTGCTTCGACTCCAGTCTGGGACTATTGTTTTTAAATTTTTTTATGATTTACCAAACATTGTGATGGTGAGTTAATTACATGAGCCTCAGTTTGATCACAAAAGTGGTTTATTAACCGTTGACCGCTGTCTCGGTAACCATACGTGACCATCGTCAGAACGACAAAAGATGCAACACAAGGTGTGATACCAGGTAGTGTTTGGGTAAGACGGCAGTTACTTACTTGGAAACACTGACTAGCATCGCTTTAGGCAACACCAGGCCTGTAGACAGGATGTAGGGACATATGGGGCACAGGACACCCCGGGATTGTTCTATATATACATAAATTGATGGGGCAATTGGGGCTGTGCCCCGGCTTGGCTACAGGCCTGGGTAACACTACCTGCCATTGACAGTCGAGTTAACATCAGGTGCACTGACGATGGTAGCATATTGCTACCGAAGCAATTATCAACGGTTCACAAACCAATTTAAAAATGTGTTAATTTTTCGCAATCTTACTTATTAATATTGCTACACCCTCGATTACATTCTGCATTGTTTAATTCATTGATCATAAATTTTGGGAGATCTCCCTAACATATTTTATTGAGGATGGGGGGCAAAAGGACCTAGCCCCCCTGTATTGGCGTCTCTGATGGACCCGATGCTGTTTGAACTTAGTGATTTGATGGAAGAACAAATGATATTAACATGGAGTAACTGTCGGCTAAAAGTGAACATCAAAAATGAATTGATCAAAAAGTTTGATGTGGTATTTTTAATTCAGCATTGGCACAAAGTTGGTGCCCAAAAAAATACTCCAGAGCCGCTGTTTACGCAGCGTGCCATAGACAATGTCTATTAAAATAATAGTCAGTTTAATGACTTCAGATATTCAAAAAAAATTTAGTATGCACAGAGCGTGTTGAGGGAATACCGCAAGTTAATGACTTTCCCAACTGAGCCACTTGGTAGACTTTTGTTTATTTTGAGCGCTCGAAGTGAGCCAGTTTAACATCCTTAATTTCCAGATGACTGAGCGTACGCCGACGGCACGAAAAACCACTGTTTACTTTTTTGCTTGCGAACGAAGCAAGCTAAGACAAAAGAAATTCTACAATTGTCGTCTGCTTCAGGAGGAGTCTGTGAACCACCTTACCCTTTACCTTTCGTCACTCACCCGCCCCAATTTTTAGTTTTGCCTCATTAAAATATAATTCATCATTTTGATACGTTCTCAATATACCGTATTCCAGGAAGTACTCTAATAAGCACTTGTTTATTTTGAGACAAGGAAGTACTTGAATGTATTCATCAATGAAAAAAAAATAAAAAATGAATGAATACGGTATTTACGTCAGCGAACAATATTGCCGTATTTAGTACCGAATTGTCCTACCCATGAAGAGAGAAAATAGTACCCATATAAGCCTATAATAAAGCAAATAATCTTTTTTGTAAGACTCGGACATCTTCTTCAGCAATATTATATCATAGATTATTATTCTTTTTCCTTTATGCACGTGTTTGCATGCAGTGGTGTAAGAAGTGGGGAGCTCAAGCCCAAAACCGTAGCCAGGTTTTAATTTTTCGAGGGTCAAAATTTTGTACAGCATGTATTGATACAATCACAGCATGCAATGCCACATCCCATTGAAAAATTTAGTTTCGGTGGGGACCGAACCTAAGACCCCCCCTTATGGATACGGGCTTGTCAAGCCCCTCCTATTGAGTAGTAGGCACGTTAATGCCAAATTATTCCACCACCATCGGCGGCCACCTTTCTCAATCTATCTCTTATTAACTAACAACAACAATGTCGAAATCACTCTTGACATCATTTTAAAAGCTATTTGAGCCAGGAGCGGATACAGACTTTCATTTTGAGGGGTTCAAGGGCAGAATTTGCCATGGTCTTGGAATAACACCCTTCATTTATCATAAAAGTTGGAATTTTTTACAGTGAAAAAATATATTTTCGGGGTGAGTCATGACCCCTGTGACCCCCCTGTGTCCACGTTTGTTTGGGCCCCTATAATTTTTGAACTGCAACGCCCCTGAGCGTTTTCTTAAAGGAAAGGTAGTTATTCAATCAACATGTAATATAAAACATTGTAGGTTTTGATGGTCTCCTTTTAACAGCACGAATGGTGCATTCATTGATAAAAACATGCAAAGTACAGTGGAACCTGGTAAACTGACCACCTGAATAAACAGACCACCTTTGTAAGTTGACCACCTTTGTAAGAAAGAACGGGTAGGAGACTTCGTCATGCCTATACGAAAGTCTGTGGTATGTATATAGTGACCAGACTTGGGAACGATTATAATCAGTTTATATGATTACGATTACTATAGTAGGATTATGATTATAATTACCTACATATGAAAATTTAGACCATGATTTTGATTATGATTACAATCAATTTTCATTTTTCGATTCTGACTAGGATTATGCATACACATAGAAAACATGATTGCAATTACAGATTTTAATCACGATTACCTGCGCGCAATCAGAAATAATCAGTTCGATTACGATTATAATCATGGCGCTTACGATTATGATTACGATTAACTAAAGATTTCAATAAATGATTACGATTAAATGAAATTTAAACATGTGATTATGATTATATTGCAGATTAGAGCTACTTCAAAACATTCGATTACGATTACATATGTGATTACGTGTAAATGTAATTGATTACAATCAATTACAATCACTTGATTACGATTACTTGGAGTCTGACAGTGACCACCTGTCTATGGTGACCGTCCAGTCCCAAAGGTGACCACTTCAAGCAGGTCATACTGTATATATTAGACGTATAGTCCGTTCGCGGAAAATTGGCGGGTAGTACTGTTAGAATTCACGGGAGCTGACGTCACAAACGGGTTGGTTCATTGCAATAGAGTGAAGGGCGTCTTTCCTAACTGATTTTTCGAGCGCGAAAAATGAGTTACGAAAGACGCCCTCTCCTCTACTGCAATGAAGCAAGCCGTCTGTGACGTCAGCTCCCTTGAATTCTAACAGTACTACGCCAATTTTCCTGTGAAGCTATATAATAATATGTTAATTTACGAAGGGCTTCTAAAATATCAGTTGGCCCATCCCCGGCCTCCTCGCATTTTCTCCAAAGGCCTGATGACTGTCACAGCTGATCCCAAAGGTGGTCACATAAGCAGGTTCTACTATACATATAAGTGAAAATGTATATAAAAAATTGCTAAAAAAAGGGTTCGTTTGCTTATAAGCTTTGCAGTATAAAGAACAGCAAAAGACCATGCTGCGCCGGAAAACACAGTTTCTTAAGAATTCAGGCTTTTTGGATTCTGGGGAACCAATCCCCCGGACTACAGTGTGCGGATTAGTTCGGTAAGCACTTTTCTTTGTACCCTTGGGCGTCCAGACCCGAGATAACGTCGTGCTGGGTGAATGCGTTAGTATAGGTGTAGAATTATATTGGCCCGTAAGCTGAAAAAAAATTGCGATTTTACATATATTATAATGTATAAACGTATATAAAATGTACTTGGACCCCTTCCCCTCACCAATAATTCTGAGAACTCTACAGTGATGGCGTTAGTACTGTACGACTGCAGCGCCCTCTGAGAGGAGTAAGAAAAACGAACAGTGTATACATATGCACGTGTCCTTCCTTTTGAGAATACATGCAATAGGCAAAGGGGCTTGCGTACTGTTCGTTCACTAAGCGAAGGCTGATGGAACAATTAGAAATAACGGGAGGTGACGTCACAAACGGGCTGGTTTATTACGGCAGAGGAGGACTACAACGTCAAAACTGGTTTTTGGTGAACGTTTATCGGAGCCAAAATCAAGTTCGGAAATTGGAGTTCTCCTCTGCTGTAATGGGATAGCCCGTTTGTGAAGTCACCTCCCGTTATTTCTAACTGTTCCATTGGACTTCTTTTCGTGAACGAACAGTACCTCTTCCGGAAATACAGTGCCGTTAGTTCGGCCAACTTTTCCAAACATTTCATTATGACCTCAAACACACACGCTTTAAAAGGTTCGGATTATTCTAACAACTGTAGGTCTCGGTGCATTATGACCCTTGCTGTCCTTGTGTGCTAAAACGCCTAAACTTATCATTTAGATTTTTTATACATTTATTTACTTATTGAGCATTTTTATATGCAATGCACGTTTTCATCATAATGAAACATGCATATATGAATCGTGCATGAATGAATCGTGCATATATGCTGTAAAAACGGGAAAGAAATGCTAATCAACTAAACTGCTGACGGTAGCCCGGGGGGTTAGCACCCTTGGTCTTAAAAGGCCCAAATTCGCCATAAAAGGTAAGGTCACTGCCCCACGGTGGCATGGCGGTTTGTTTGACCTTTACGGAGCAAGGACAGAAAGGGTCA
>QLNU02013904.1:1435-58529 GCA_006491805.2 Dysdera silvatica
GATCTTATTTTTTTGAAAACGTTTCATATTTTTTCACATTTTTTAAAAGAATATTTCATATTTAAACCCATTTTTAAAAGTAACAGAAATTTACGACTGAAATCCTTATTCTCCCCTAATAATTTAAAGAAAAGAGCACACTCTTATCTGCCAAGGTTAAAAAATAAAGCATTTTTCTTCAAACCTTGTGAATATTTAACTCAAATTATAAACAGAAGGATAATTCTCCTAAAATCACACAAAATTGACATTTGCATTTTTATGAAATTTTGGCGGGGCAGCTAAAGCTTTAGCACCAACTCGCCTTACATTTATCCCCAATAAAGAAAATGAAACTGGAGGGAAATTTTCTATGGGGGCCAGTCGGACTTCTGGGGGGTGCCGGCCCCGGCTCTCACCTAGTTTCGCCTATGTCAGCACCTATTCTAAGTGAAGGCTTTTTTTTTTCAAGGTGAATTCTTCACTCAACTGTTACAAAATGTAGCGAAAAAATTTCTACCAGAATATAGAAATGATTTAAGGTTTCACCGCAAGCTGAAAGATTTTTGCTGCCAGCTTATAAAAATCTCGTAATAGTATTTGCTGCTAGCTCCAAAATCTTATTTCAAGCCTTGGTATATATTACATAGAAACATAACATATTTTTTATTTGACTAATCAGAGATAGGGCAATAATTTTTTATCGTAGATTTTTGGTGGAGAGCCCATATAAAAAGTTAAATTTCATATTTTTATATATATATATGCACTACACCTTGTAAAATAAATAACATGTTATACATGTTCTCGTCAAAAATATTTTTATGACGAACAATTAAATTAATGATGGCAGTTAAACAGTTAATTGTGACACCAAATTTGATGAGGGTTTGTACACTGTACATGAAAACTATTTCGTGACTGATATATTGTATATGAATTTGTGAAAGTTTTTAGAAAGCAGATTTGTTATTAGTGTGTTTTTAAGTAAATTAAATAAATGTTTTCTTCTTTTTTATAAGACATTTTTTAGTGTGTACAGTCTGTGAAATAATATTATACCTATGAATTGCTATACTAACGTTTGAATAAAAATTATACAAAACATTTATTAACTTCAGACATATTCCATATCAATTCAGGCAGGGGATTATCTTCATAGTCTCAAATGTTTTTTGAATTTAACGTATGTTAAAATTCAGGAAAAAGTAAGAAATGCATATTTTTTTGTTTTGTTAAAAAAAATTCGATGAAATGCCTCATCGGGCGCTATTTCTCACATGCGATTTTCGACAAAATTTTAAAATGCCCTATTTCTGGAACGGTACAAGATATTTTGTTGCGGTTTTTCTATTTGAAAGATAATATTTTCTGATTAAAATGATATCCTCCGTTTGGAAATATGTGTCGACGTCCTCTTGCCGTAGACTTCTAAATTTTTTTTGAAAAATCGAAAATAATTTTTTTTTCAAAAATGCCAATCCCAAAAATTTTAATTTTTTGACTGTTGATCAGTACTATAATGTACTATATTCCCTGAATGGAAAACTTCCACTTTTGAGTGTAACAGGTTTTATAAACAATGTTCATTGTTTAGCTTCCATGGCTAATTTCTTTATTGCAGTCTTCAAATTTATTTTTCTTAGAAACACCAATCTCAAAAATTCTGAGAATTTTACAGGGTTTGTATATTTAAGGGTACTGCACATCCTAAAAAGAGAACACGCCACTTTGGTTCTGGAATTTTTCATAATTTTTTTTTAAGAAATCCCATTTCGGACTAATGTGCTCAATGTGATGGAATAGAAATGATAAATTAAACGAAGTTGGAACTGGTGAAATGTTTCATTCTTCCGAATTTTCTTCACATAAATCTTTGAAATCATTAGGTCTTCCGGAACAACGTGGAAGCTTCCAGATAATCTCAGAATCTAATAGAAACTTGTAGAACAATCTGAAACTATCCAGATAATTCTATGTGTTTGGCCTAGCATATAAAAGGGAGGACGCATGTATTCATGTTTCAGTTTT
Organism: Dysdera silvatica; assembly: GCA_006491805.2. Taxonomy (NCBI): domain Eukaryota; kingdom Metazoa; phylum Arthropoda; class Arachnida; order Araneae; family Dysderidae; genus Dysdera; species Dysdera silvatica. The sequence goes on from QLNU02013904.1 coordinate 3,446, forward strand.
CAACAGGCAAGCAAAGAGATCAGTTCACCAAATTTGTAGTCCAACAGTACTTATAAGCTTTTGTAAGGATTCTGCTGATTGAGTTGTGTGGTGTTTTGTGGAAAGGACTGAGTTTGAAATGTCTTCTTACTGAGGCCACAGGAGAGTGAAGTGTGTTGACTATTTGCATATCCATAGAAGAGTGATATATAAGACTAGCAAAAAACAAACTTTCTTCAGGTTGGAAATAAGAGTGTTCATTTCAAGACCCTGTTTCAAAGTACAGATGTTTCCAGTGATGACCTCCTGTGTTCTAAATGCTTTGACAGAATATCAAAAATGGCATTAAATGAACAAGAAGTCTCCGATGCTGTGGATGATGAAGATTTAGTATCTGCAGAATAAGAATTAGATTCTCTGAATCATTCAGTTGTAGAGGTTGATGTTTGTCCTGTTAGGAAACCATGGACAGTAAAGTCAAGTCGTAAGCTGTATGCATCAAGAAAGCGCAGAGAAATTACTGAGGCCGTGGGTGAATACACCAAAAGAAAACTTACCGAACTCTTTAACGTAGAAATTCTAACTTCAGAAGAAAGTGAACCTAAAAAAGCTTGCGAAACTTGCCTGGAATTTATATCAAACATCAATTAAGATGTTGAATCGTGTGAATTCTACAATGAAAAGATGCAAGTTCTAACAACTATTCCAATGTCCCTTTCAAAGGTACAAATTTTTCACCACATTCCATCTGCAAAACAATATATGGTGGACAAAACAAAAAATATGAGGTGTGCAAAAGGAATGTTTTGAAAACCGTATCCCTATTATGGCCATCCTGTGACTGTAGCTCATGTTTAAAGTGCACAGTCATTGTATCTGGAAGGTAAATAGGACTGTTCTCTCCAGAGCGTCAACGGAAAAGACACTGTCACTATAACAGTTGCAAGAGAAAAATTTATGAAAGTGAAAAGATACGTGACCCGCAGTATTAAAGATACTTTCGCTGGGGTCTAGTTTAAGAGAGTATTTCCCTTCTTCCGATGAAAAAATTGATTGGATGAAAAATCCATTCCTGAAAACAGAAAACGAATTGCCACCTAATGAAGATCAACTTATTGAACTATTTTTTGATTCGTCTTCGCAGATGTTTCCTTCAATGGCATTACTTGACTTTTGGTTATATGCACAGCTCATGTATCCTGATGTTGCTAGAATGGCTATAAAATAATTCATGCCTTTTGCAACAACTTACCTGTGTGAATCTACATTTTCATTTCTCGTCTACATAAAAAAATTCATAAATAGACTGAATATGGAACCAGACCTGTTTCTAAAAATATTTTCCTTGAAACTAGACATTAAGAAGTTAACAGCTTCAAAACATGATCAGTCATCGCACTGACTAAAAGCTTGTGCAGTCTGATTACTAAAATTTTGTATAAAAATAACTATTCTATATATATATATATACGTTTATTCTATAATGTGTATTGCCAGTCCTCTCTTAGGGAGCAGAGACATGGAGTCTAACAGTTGGAGCAACACGAAAGGTACAGACAACGCAAAGGAGCATGGAGAGGTGCATGCTTGGAATAACTAGGAGAGATCGAAAAAGGAACACTTGGGTGAGAGAGCAAACTAGAGTAGAGGACATCATTGTTAAAGTAAAAGGGCTGAAATGGCGATGGGCTGGGCATATTGCAAGAAGAACTGATCAACGATGGACAACAGAAATTCTGAACTGGATTCCAAGAGACCACCGAAGACCTAGAAAACGTCCTCAAACTAGATGGGTGGATGAAATAAGAAAAGAGGTTGGGGTGACGTGGAAACGAATGGCCCAGGATAGACTTGTGTGGAAAGCATTTGGAGAGACCTTCATCCAGCAGTGGATAGATAATGGTTGAATATGATGATGATGATTCTATAATAAACACCTATTTTCACCGTGTATTTTGCCATACTTTCCAAATCTGCAAAATATTTTTTACATTTTATCCTTCCTGTGGGGCAAGGGGGCGCATACATATAGCATGAGCAGAAAGGGAGTCGCAACTCAATAAAGGTTAGGAATCCCTGCCTTTAGGCTATTTTTCATACTTGTTTTTACAACCCCAAGAAGAGTCTCGGTTCATTGATAACCCCCCATCCCCTAAAAAAACTTTTAATGCTTGAGTCGTTGGCTAGTCTTCAGCGAACACCTTGTATTTCTTTTGTTTGTGTTTGATTTGCATTTCCCCAGATACAATTTAAATAGTTTAAATGATAATAAAGCTTTAATGTATCATTTTAGCTAGAAATATTATTTCAGAATTAAAGAAATTTTAATTTTCTCATAGAAGGAAAGTTCGATGGGAAGCAATGCACCAGGACTTTAATATTTTATCAAAAAAATGTCTTTTTTAAATAATTTTCAACATATGATCTGCTACTCATGCCAATAGATTCATTGATGCCAATTCAAATGATTGAGATGCCAATTGAATTCAATTTGAATGAATATTTTGAGATATTTGACAAGCATATAGTTAAAATGCTCATGAAATCAAAATATAAACTTTATGCAACGACACACACATGGTTGTCTTAAAAATTTTAGACTTTCCAAAAGGCTTTTGTTTGCTTTTACAAACTTGAATCCATATATCGCATTTTAGTTTTACGTAGGGGAGAAAAGGGGAACCCCGGTCACCTCAATATCAGCCTTATTTATTAACAAATACGCAACGACGGGTTCTGCCATGTAGCGGCCTGTCACCTAAGTAAAGTAGAAACCATATTGGACACATAATAGAGCGTCTCCATTATTAGAAATATAAACAATGGGTTAATCCATTGTTTATATTTCACAATTCACATGTTATTTTTCTGGTGCAATAAATAAGCTCCTGTTACTTTAATTTTGAATATTTTGTTTCGGTTTTTGGCATATAAGGTACGATTTTACAGCTTATAATCGTAATTAACAGAAAACTCGCATTTACAGAATAATTTAATGAAAACCAAAATAACCAGTGCTCGGGAAATGCCGGTTATGGTCACTGTTATTACCCCTACATTTTGTTTATTTTATCATTTTTGATGCCCAGAAAGTAAACAGGGAAAGCCGAAAGGTGGCAATGGAATACCTTCGTTTTCCCCCAAGTTGAAGATATGGGCGATGTCATATTCAAGATGATATTATTGGAAAACTCTCCAAATTTCAGCAACTGAGACACAGAAAAATTACATTTAAGTAACACTAAGTTTGCATACATAAAAATTGTTTATACATTTACGCTCATTTACTGTTTTTATGGCAATAAATTAAATTTGGCTCATATTTGTTCTTGTTTTGCATTCTGTTCTATGACCGGTATTACCTGACTTCAAAGGGTAATACCGGTCAAATTGTTATCTTACCTTTTATCATTTTTCAGAATAACCATTTATGCTATGCAAATCAAGTTATTATATGGTAAAAGAATCAAGAAACACATTTCACTGAAAATTTTGAAAATATGTTTTTTCTCATGACTTAATAGCACTTCTTGCTTAAGTTTCCATTATTCGCCCCTAACAAACAGGTTTAATTTTTAGTCAGGGCATATACCATTACTAATATTTGAAACATTTTTGTATTCGTTATCCCGGTGATTCATCTACATACATTTATTTTCACTACACTGTTAAAAATTTCCGCATTAGTTTTTGCCAAAATATGGTGAAAATATAGGAATTTCACCAAAATTTGGTTCACTTGAAAATTCAAATTACCACTTATTGGTGAAAGTATGGTAATTTGTAAATAACGATTAAACGCCGAACCAGATTTTCGTTCAACCTCCTAGCTTGCTGCAAGGGAAGTCACGTGTGGCAAACAGCTCTATTCGTTGCGATTCTTCACTGATATTCGCAAGTTTTTTACGTGTCAAGATCTCTCCAATCATCCAACAAGCTAAGATCATTCCAATTTATTGGTTTATGCTATGTATATTAGTTATTTTTGATGAATTACAATGATATATGTGATAATTTCTATGTCTATGACTTGTTGATGTTTTATCTCACTAATAGCTAACACGCTTATATTAGGCATAATACAAAACCTTTGCAATTTCACTTGGTTGCTATCGTTCTGTAATTAATAAAAATTATGTGTACTCTCTGTATATGAAATGGGGTAGATGTGGCTTCAATAGCAGCCGAGATAAGTAATGGGGGCTGCGGAACTCTCCGATACGCCCCTGATAGGTAGCATGTGAAAGTCAAGTTTTTATATTGTTATACAGTGTCCGGAAACTTTTGGCCATATTTGGTTTAACCTAGAACAATATATTTGGTTCAAGCTGGAACCATGAATTTGGTTCAGTGTTGCCTTATTCGTTATTGAAAGTATATCCATATATTGGTTCAACATCCAGCCAAGTATTGGTAACATAACTTGTGCCAAAATGTGGTGAAACGTAGTTCTTAATAACGGATGCAGCTGGCAAATCACCATATTTTGGTTCAACCCTGAACTATTATTTTTAACAGTGTAGTCTCGCTAAATCGAGGTTAGACCATGTATATTTGAACACTCTTTAAGGTCCATTAAAACCATTATATATATATCATCATCATCATCATATTCAACCATTATCTATCCACTGCTGGATGAAGGTCTCTCCAAATGCTTTCCACACAAGTCTATCCTGAGCAATTCGCTTCCACGTCACCCCAACCTGTTTTCTTATTTCATCCACCCATCTAGTTTGAGGACGTTTTCTAGGTCTTCGGTGGTCTCTTGGAATCCAGTTCAGAATTTCTGTTGTCCATCGTTGATCAGTTCTTCTTGCAATATGCCCAGCCCATCGCCATTTCAGCCCTTTTACTTTAACAATGATGTCCTCTACTCTAGTTTGCTCTCTCACCCAAGTGTTTCTTTTTCGATCTCTCCTAGTTATTCCAAGCATGCACCTCTCCATGCTCCTTTGCGTTGTCTGTAACTTTCGTATTGCTCCAACTGTTAGACTCCATGTCTCTGATCCATAAGAGAGGACTGGCAATACACACTGGTTGAAGACCTTTCTTTTTAGACACAAAGGCAATTTCCCCTTCAGGATAAAACTGTTTCTTCCAAATGCACTCCAGCCAAGTTTAATACGTCTGTTGAGTTCTTTCATAATGTTGCCATCCATTGAAATCAGCTGGCCAAGGTAAATATATGAATCAGCAATTTCTAGCTCAGTGTTGTCAACTTGTATTTTTGTTTCCTCTACAAAATTATTGAACATGATCTTAGTTTTTTGTAGGTTCATCTTGAGTCCAACTTCTTCACTTCTAGTTGAGAGCTCCTGTACCATGTCTTGGAGTTCTGATGGGTTCGTTGAAAAAATAACAATGTCATCAGCAAACCGCAGATGATTTAAATATTCACCATTTATTTTTATTCCCGTGTTATCAATTATCCACTGAAAATCACTGTAAGCTGAAGTAAAAGTTTGGAGAAATGGTATCTCCCTGCCTCACCCCTTTGCCAAGTTTGATAGTTTTGGTATCTTTATGTAACCGAAATTTTGCACTTGCATTTTTATACACACGTTTCACCATGTCAATGTACACATCCTCAATGTCTGTTGATCTTAAAGAGTTGATGACTGCTGATGTTTTTATAGAGTCAAAGGCCTTCTCATAGTCAATAAATGCAACACACAATGGAAGTTCATATTCATGTGTTCTTTCAATTAATTCTCTTAATACTTGAATATGTTTACTTTCGTATAGGTTTTTGTAGAATTCTTCAACTCTTCTAAGTATTTCTTCCCTATTTCTTGTTACGGTGCCATCCTCTCCTTTTAATGCAATGATGTGTTTCTTCCCAACAGATAAACTTCCTTTAACAACCCTAAGGCTCTTGTTATTTTCAATGGCTTTCCTTACTAGCTCACAGTTGAATTTTCTTATGTCTTCTTTCATGCTTTTGCGCAGAGTTTTACAAAGTTCTATGTACTCAATCCTGGAACTGGTATTTCGATTGTCCACCTTCATATCTCTTCGCCTTTTCATGAGCTGTTTCGTCTTCTCAGATAATTTGCTATTGTGCTTTTTACAGGTTACACCACCAATTTCCCCAGCAGTTTCAACTATTGTCTTAACAATGTTTTCATTTGCTTCTGAGATATCACTTTCATCAATAAGTCCTTCCAGTGCAGAAAAGCGATTTTTTAATTCCAACTTGAATGCCTCGGTATTTACTTTCAGTTTCATTAAATCCACCCTCTTACTTACTTGTTTCCTAATGAGCTTCTGTCGTTCTAATTTAGTATTTAAGTGCACTTTACATCTCACCATTCGATGATCACTTCCAGTATTAAATCTGTTCAGTACACTGCAATCTTCAATAATTGATTTCTTGTTTGCCAGGATATAGTCAATTTCACTAGTTCCCCCATTTGGGTGTTTCCATGTCCATTTTCTTTGCGGTTTCTTCTTAAAAAATGAATTCATGATGCTAAGGTTTTCAGCTTCTGCAAATTCGATGAGTTGATCGCCACGTTCATTCCTTTCCCCATATCCGTATTTACCAACCGATGTCTCTCCTTGTTCCTGTTGTCCAATTCTTGCATTGAAATCCCCCATGATGAGCTTGATATGTTGTTTCCCTTTGGTGTGTAACTGTTTGATTTCTTCATAAAATTCTTCAACCTCTTCGTCGGTATGGCTTGATGTTGGTGCATATACCTGTACTATCTGAAGTTGGTATCGCTGGAAAGCTGAAAATCTTAGCATCATGAATTCATTTTTTAAGAAGAAACTACAAAGAAAATGGACATGGAAACACCCCAATGGAGGAACCAGCGAAATTGACTATATACTGGCAAACAAGAAATCAATTATTGAAGATTGCAGCGTACTGAACAGATTTAATACTGGAAGTGATCATCGAATGGTGAGATGTAAAATGCACTTAAATACTAAACTAGAAAGGCAGAAGCTCATTAGGAAACAAGTATGTAAGAGGGTGGATTTAAAGAAATTAAAAGAAAATACCGAGGCATTCAAGTTGGAATTAAAAAATCGCTTTTCTGCACTGGAAGGACTTATTGAAGAAGTTGACATCTCAGAAGCAAATGAAAACATTGTTAAGACAATAATTGAAACTGCTGGGGAAATTGGTGGTGTAATATGTAAAAAGCAGAATAGCAAATTATCTGAGAAGACGAAACAACTCATGAAAAGGCGAAGACTTATGAAGGTGGACAATCAAAATACCAGTTGCAAGATCGAGTATGTAGAACTTTGCAAAACTTTGCGCAAAAACATGAAAGAAGATATAAGAAAATTCAATTGTGAGTTAGTAAGGAAGGCCATTGAAAGCAACAAGAGCCTTAGGGTTGTTAAAGGGAGTTTGTCTATTGGGAAGAAACACATCATTGCATTAAAAGGAGAGGATGGCACTGTAACAAGAAATAGGGAAGAAATACTTAGAAGAGTTGAAGAATTCTACAAAAAACTATATGAAAGTAACAGTGGATTAAACGAAGACTCTGAGATAGTCGAAGGAACAGCTCCTAAAATCTTAAAAGAAGAAGTTTCATTTGCAATAAAAAGTATGAAGAAAGGAAGAGCCCCTGGTGATGATGGTATTACATTAGATATCTTAAAAGAAGCTGGAGAATATGTAGAAGACATACTTGCAAAATTCTTTACCAAATGTCTTAACAGCGGTAACATACCAAACCAATGGGATTCTGCAACAGTAATTCTTTTGCATAAAAAAGGTGATAAAGAGGATTTAAAAAATTACCGACCAATTAGCTTGTTACCTGCTATTTATAAAATCTTCACAAAAGTGCTAACACATCGCCTGCAGAAAAAATTAGATGCAGCTCAACCAAGAGAACAAGCTGGATTTCGAAGTGGATTCAGTACAGTGGACCATATTCAAGTATTAAGAGAATTAATTGAAAGAACACATGAATATGAACTTCCATTGTGTGTGGCATTTATTGACTATGAGAAGGCCTTTGACTCTATTAAAACATCAGCAGTCATCAACTCTTTAAGATCAGCAGACATCGAGGATGTGTACATTGACATGGTGAAACGTGTGTATAAAAATGCAAGTGCAAAATTTCGGTTACATAAAGATACCGAAGCTATCAAAATTGGTAAAGGTGTGAGGCAGGGAGATACCATTTCTCCAAAACTTTTTACTTCAGCTTTACAGATGATTTTTCAGCAGATAAATTGGAATAACAAGGGAATAAAAATAAATGGTGAATATTTAAATCATTTGCGGTTTGCTGATGACATTGTTATTTTTTCAACGAACCCATTAGAACTCCAAGACATGGTACAGGAGCTCTCAACTAGAAGTAAAGAAGTTGGACTCAAGATGAACCTACAAAAAACTAAAATCATGTTCAATAATTTCGTAGAGGAAACAAAAATACAAGTTGACAACATTGAGCTAGAAATTGCTGATTCATATATTTACCTTGGCCAGCTGATTTCAATGGATGGCAACATTATGAAAGAACTCAACAGACGTATTAAACTTGGCTGGAGTGCATTTGGAAGAAACAGTTTTATCCTGAAGGGGAAATTACCTTTGTGTCTAAAAAGAAAGGTCTTCAACCAGTGTGTATTGCCAGTCCTCTCTTATGAATCAGAGAGATGGAGTCTAACAGTTGGAGCAATACGGAAGTTACAGACAACGCAAAGGAGAATGGAGAGGTGCATGCTTGGAATACTAGGAGAGATGGAAAAGGGCTGAAATGGCGATGGGCTGGGCATATTGCAAGAAGAACTGATCAACGATGGACAACAGAAACTCTGAACTGGATTCTAAGAGACCATCGAAGACCTAGAAAATGTTCTCAAACTAGATAGGTGGATGAAATAAGAGAACTGGTTGGGGTGACATGGAAGCGAATTGCTCAAAATAGACTTGTGTGGAAAGCATTTGGAGAGACCTTCATCCAGCAGTGGATAGATAAAGGTTGAATATGATGATGATGATGATGTATATATATATATATATATATATATTTATACCATTAAGTGAACTATATGTCTTCTCCGATATGTTAATAGATAACGAGACATCAAAGGCGCCAAATTCAAAAATTATTAGAATTTCTGGAAATGTTAATCACATGCATTTTTCAAGGGATTTGAGTCCAAATTAATTTTATTGTTATATTATCTATATCGAAACTAGACTTTTTGTATCTTTTAAAGGTCTACCAAGAAAAATCGAAAATTTTCTTTCAAGGGAGCTAGTTTAAATTCTTTTAAACAAGGGTACTTAAAGTATGTTTTGTCATGTCAAATTTGATGGTACAAACATACACCCCTGTTGCTCTTTGATACACAATCAGAGAGAACGAAGGATATATAGTGCGAAGTTCAAGGCTCAAATTTGGAGTCTCCCCTTCACCTAATCATTACTTTATTTTCGGAATAATCCCCTTTGCTGCAGAATGATTCCTTTTTTCGTACTTTAGTTTGCTCTCAGTGACCTACTGAATTTTCATACAGTTGCAAAAACGAAAAACCACAATTACCATTAGACTTCCCTTACGACAAAGGAATATGCAGCCAAGCCACAAGTACTTTTTTGAGGACCCACAAAATAAATTATTTTGACGTGGAAATCAAAGCCTTAAATGAATCCCAATTATCTGGAATTTGGTACTTACTCACGTACAGTTAAACAAGTTCGTTTATTTTGACGTAGTTTTCACATTCCTAATATCTTACTTGTAATTTCATCATCTTTGTAGACAAGAAGTTTAAAAGGGGAGGTACAGTGCTATAATTTCATATACGGTTAAGTACATATGGGAACTTGAGCCCCCCCACCCTCCGTTGGCTTTTTCTACAAAATTAATTTTCACTATTCTGTTATGCATTTACTTTCAAAAGTTTTACAGTCACATTTTAAAATAAGGTACTTTTTAGCTCATTACTAATTGTCAAGCAGTATCAATTATTTTTGTAGCATTTTAGTATCTTGTACATTCACTAAAATATTTAAAAGCCTTGAGAGAGATGGAGAAAGATTATGATTTTTATCAGTCCTCCTTAGAAGTATTCATGTTAACGCCATTTGGTAATTATTTTGCCAATGTCGTGGGAACATACACGATATCTGTTACTGACTGTTCTCACATTTTCTTTCCGATTAATTTTTTACACGTATAATTTTTATTTATTTATATTTTTACTTGTAACCTTCGAGAAGAGGGAGGCATGAATTGGAAAGTAGTGCCATCTCTGGGGGGAAAATGCAATGATTTTGATATTGATTCTTTAACGTTCTGATACGTCAGGTAGATGGCGACACGAAACAGAGTAGTTAGGTTTTTTATTTCAATTATACACTATATGAGACCTATTAAATATAGAAATCTTAAAAATCACCGATTATTTAGTATATTATATACTCTCCTTTTTAACCAGTCCTTGTTTCATAGACCGTTGCTTCAAATCATTTGGCTAAAACCAGTTTTAACTGCTCAATTTCAGTAGATTACCTGTTTCCCACTATCATTTCGTCATAGATTTTATTAAAATAGTCGCACACTATTTGCAAATTTGCACAATTAACAACGACAACAGCAACGACGTATAATTTTGCTATATTTCTTTAATTTAATGATAGTGTCCAGATGCAGCAATAAACTTGGTTTATGCAAATAGTACAAAGACATTCTTCATCCCTAACCATAACGAATTCTTATTTGAAAATTGCTTAAATTGTACTTTTGCATATATATATATAATTAAATTATAATACACATATTAATATATATATTATATTATGTATGCATTATACGCAATATACATATATCCAATTTCAACTAAATGTAATTCAGTTGTTAAAATTGCTTTTCTGTGTTTATTTACGGTGGTAGATTTATAACAAGTTTTGATAAAATCTCCACATCTTCCATTGCTTTCTTTAGTCCATGAATCACATGCAGGTCCGTAGTTACACCTTTATTAGAGTGAGGGCTCCGAAAGTTAAAGGAGGACTCAGAAAGCTAGGGCTTTAACTTCGTAAATGTGTTGATGTATTCTAATCATACATTTAATAATACAAAATATATAAGCAGACTAATATATTTAATATTAATGAATACATTTTTAAAGTAGATTTTGCATTGAAAAATATAAATTTTAGAATACCTCTCTATAATTTCAAACTAGCGTTGTTATAAAGTCCATGAAGACCCATACCTCTGTAAAAAAACAACAACATTATGTACACAAGATCTACGGTAGAAGACTATTTCGAATGCATTTTTAACGTCAAAGAACAATTTCCATTGTCATGTAGAATTTCACACAAAACAAAAAAATAATTTCAATGTTCCCTTACAATAATTTATTTTGAGAAAAAATATTTCCCAGGTGGTGGTGGTGGTGGGGGGGGGGGGACTACATTTCCGGGGACTTATCCCTCTACAGCCCCAGCCTGGATACGGCTCTGATCACAGCTACTTATTCATTTTATGGGAGAATCCAAGCCAAAATTTACTTTGCTTCCACGGAGATGCGTCTCTTCGAAAAGTAAATGCAATAAACTCTACTAATCACGTTGTCCAAATTAGAAATCATTTCCGTTTGATAAATGAATTTTTGGTTCCGGAAAATGGTACATATATTTAAACACATTATGTCGCAAAAATAAAAATATTCTTTTAATGAATCATCATTTTACAGAGACCAACAGTTTAACATTTCATTTTTTGAAATTTTGAGAATTTGTAATTCAGTGCTGTGCTGCTTCATGGGTGTGAGCCTGTTCTCCTAAATATAGGAATCTAACGTTTATTCACCGCTACGCTTAGGGCTTAATTTCTAACAAAAAAAAAGTGAAGGAGCCCTAATATTATGATAAATCGATTAAAAAATTGAATGGCTGCAAAAGAATCGATAAATCATATCAATTGTTTATATCCATTTTTCTGGACAACAAAATGCTTGACCTTAATCTCAAATTTATTACTTTTTCATGACAGCATCTATTTAGGGGTTCTGGCTAATATTTAAATAATCGCCAAAAATGAAGTACCGGAGCTAGGCTCCGGTACTTCATTTCATTCTAAATTTTATTTCGAAAAATAATAAAGATAAGTAAATATTTTCAATTAGAAAGTTGTAGAGCATCCTACAGTTAGTAAGCAAAACATACGGCTTACATGCACTATGTACACGTACTGCCACAAAGTAAGGTGTTCCGAATGTTTCAGTACATCGCTTTCAATTGATGCTTTCTGATAGCTTAAAAGTTGAGTTGAAGTTCTTATAGGAGACAGATCATGGTTTCTTTCCTTTAAGAACTTTAACTTAACCTCTAAAGCGCAAGAAAGCATTAACTGAAAACTATGCATTGGAACTTCCGGAACACTTTACGTTGTGGCAGTACATAAATATACTACATGGAGCTATATGTCAACTGAAGGACACTCTACAACTTTCTAATTGAAAATATTTCGCTATCTTCATTATTTTTTAAAATAAAATTTTTAACTTCCTCAATTCGCCACCAAAAAGCCCTGTTGTTCATTTTATCTAATAGCGCGTAGCCATTTTACTATACCAATACCTAACTTTTGTTGCAATATCTGTCTTGGTTCAAACGTTATTAGCCGCGTTCGGACTTTCCTTGGATCCCTGTGTAAAATCGCAAAATATTATTAGTAATACATAATACAATAAAAATTTTGTTTATTGAATATTTGTCTTCACAGTGAACAATAGTTTTACTAAAATATAACACGTTCGATACTCGATCAATTCATATAAGCTCTCTGTGTTTCAATTCTTGTTTTGGTGCTTTTTAATCACAGAGATCTTATATGTATTAGAATGGGCGTCACGTGACCCCGAAACTCCTTTAACATTAGTTTTGTGCAAACCTTCGAACACGTATATTAGGGTGGGCCTTATATGGCCTCAAAAAAAAAATTTTTTTTTTAATTTGTTTGCTCCCAACCTATAAATGTGTTCAATCTATCAAAAAAATATTTTGCTGAAGTTTTATAAATATCGAAATATTTTAGGGGTCGCTACCACCTTCATAGTATGCAAGTATTTACAGTATGGACGAGTATATTGCGACTATTTACAGTATGGAGTTAATATATATATTTTGGTTAATAATAGTCTACGCAATTGGCTTATAATACCAAACGACTACATCAGTTATGAACACAAACCTGAAAATTGTACAGAAGTAATGAAATTCGAATAAATGTTCAAAACAACTTACTTCAACGAAGTTTGCTTGTTACAGTTTGGGTACTTTTATCTAAAATTTTTACAACTTGGAGCAAGTACTGCTTTTGTCTTCATCGTTTGTAAGTAGTTTATTGTACTCAATGGTTAGTGCAATCCTTTCAGCTGTATAATTTACAACTCGTATACACGAAACAGTTTCCTTTGCTGTGATGTACGTAACATCATCAGTCCATATCTTTGCTTTGTTTTGTGAAAAAGAAATGTCTAAAATTTCAAAAAATATTTTAGTGTTAGAGGAAACAAAACGATGTAGTGCCTTTAAATGCAAAACATCTGGATCGACAACTGCTTTCTTTGGAGGGTATTCTGTTCCTTCTGTTTCCATAGTTTGTTCATTTTTCTTTAGTTTTATGAGAAAATTTTTTATAAAAAAAAAAGGCAATGCATATCTGCGGACAAATACCATAAATGCCGTATGAAATTTTTTAAGGCAATTTTTAATATGGCTTCATTTAGAGCATTGCATTTGTCAAGATTCGTCAATAGCTGGAAAACATTACGTGGAGCACACGTCGCTGATGTAGCTTCAAACCAGACTTCAACATAAATTCGAACTAAAATCACACAAATGTCTGTAATTTCCCTGTTTTCGGCAACTGTTAATTTAAACTGGTCCCGAAACATCCAAACCTTGAATGAGTACACAGTTTTGCCATCCACTTAGCTTGATGTAACCCAGCAGCTTTAAATGATATTCCTTTTGGAAGAATTTCTCCTAAAAAAATATTGAGAGTTCTAAGAGCTCTTTGTAATCATCACGAGGTTGAAACATTTCGAGTTGCTTGTTTGCAAAACTCATCACATCACTGGCTGTATCTCTAAAAAATGAAGCAAATTTGCCATCTGATGTTTCTGTTTCACGCTTTTTATAGTTCATAGCAGGCCACGCCTTTTTAAAATGTGAAATTTCTGGGCTTGAAAACTCCCCGATTGAATGAAGACCAATGGCCTCAAGAACGATTTCAGTTATATGGTGACGACAAAGTAACCATAATAAATCAGTTTTTGTTTTTTACTCAAAAAAAATGCAAGCCCCAGACTTCACTTCTGTTCCTGTTGTAATGCAAATCAATAAAATTACTCCTAACGCCCATATACTCTGGAAAACTAAAGGAAAACACGATTGAGGGAAGACCGTGTATTACTTTAGTTCAGTGGTTTTCAATTAGTTTTCATCTATGGCCACTTCGCATTTTTTTTCGGTCGGTGGGTCAGAAGCAATGAAAGCGAAATTATCTTATACGTTATACAGACATTGGGAGGAGCGAGGGATTTATTCCCACACCTAGAAATTTTCTGATTCAATGAAATAGCATTGAGGTAAGAGCTTTAGACCCACACCTCTAGAAAAAATTAGTCCCCTAGAACAAAATGTTCATTTTTTTATCTTTTATAGCCGGGCACGTTTTTATTGTTTGCGGGACGGGTCTGGCCCGCGGGACACCTACTGAAAATCACTGCTTAAGTTCGTTTTAATGGGACTTGGGGATTTTAAAGCACTGAAATCAGTGGCAAAATTCACAATATTTAAACATAATTTTTGAAACAATTATTCAGTTGATTCTTATCAGATTTTCACGGCTTGTAAATGTAATGTTTGTCTACCCAATGACATACTTTGCACATAAATATAGTAGCTTTTCATTTTTAATAATTAATATTTTTAAACAGTATTTCCATATTTTGCCAATATTAGAGGTTGTAAGATATTATTACCCTTCACAGGGATAACACAATTGCCAAATAATGGTCAACACAGAAAAGCCTCCGGGGCGAGATTTTTGTGAGTTTTTCGTGGGGGAATTTATTATACAATAATTTTTGCCACCCACGTACATATAGCTCAAACTAGAGATTTTTTATAGTTGAAGAAAAAGAGGCACCGTCTTCTTTTTCTTCGAAAACAGACATTCACTTGAAAATTGGTCATTTTTCTTATGAGGATCAAAATGACCCCTGTTGTCTGTTCTAGGTATTTCTATGATTATTTATTTTAATAATATACAGAAAGTTGGTCTGGTATAATATGTATATAAATAAATATATAATATAAATATATAAAAATATAAATAGAAAAACTTGTCACGGTACACTAGGAAACATTTTAGGAAAACTAAAAAAATATGTGCTTCGATGCTCAAATCTATATTCAAATAAATCATGCGAAATTGGAAAAAAGGATCAAAATGCCTACAAACGGCGCTTCTAGTATTAAAGAGAATCCAAATGTAACGAGTAAAACTGCTGATCCCTTCACACTTCTTGTAAACGATTTTAATTGTATTACATTTTCACAGCCCATGTTCGTGTTTCAAATTTTATAAGTTTCATGTTTTTTACGAGAAGACGCATTATGAGAAGAAACGGATAAATATCAACAAAATCCAAGTAATTTAGCAGCTTAAGGATGGATCAAAGACGACGTCTGTAAAAGAAAGGCTTTATATGCATAGGTGGGAGAGATGACCCGAAGTTAGCGAAAGCAGAAGAGTTCTTCTCACCCCTTTTTAAAATAAAGAATTTTGCGTGGCAAAAGAAGATAAAACAGGTCTGTAGCCAGGATCAAAGGGCAACTGGAGCAAGGTAAATATTAAGGCGGCATACGGGGCACAAGTTACCCGCAGATTGTTCTATATGTATATATATAGTTCGATGGGGCAACTAGAACACAAGCATGGGGCTAAGCCCCTGCTGGGCCTCGGCTTGGCTACATGCCTAAGATAAAGGCAGATTGAAACGATGGCGTTTCGGACGACAAAGATAGGAATTGTAGAAGCTGACTAAAATATCATAATCACATCAGATTTTATTTAAAAAAAGAGCTTGGAAAACAGAAACATAATAAAAAGTACAAGTCTGATGAGACGCGAAAAAACTTGCAGGACCACCAACTGCCTTGCAAGTCAGCATTTTAATCTCCAATTATATTTTTAAATCCGTTGGCATTTACACTGAACTCATATTCAAAATTATGCTATTTATTTAAATTAAAAAGAAAAGCAAAAAAGTTATTTTACTGGTTATTTTAGAGTATATGTAGACGATGAAGCCATCGTAACTCATTCGAAGGCCCTGGGCTCGGGTATCTTAAAAACTACTTTAATACTAATTTTCAGATTTTCGAAACCTTTTTAATAAGAAAAATATATTCGTTTATAATATTTGTTTTCCAGTAGCAACTCCATTTTCTCCGTTTTATTATTTATACTTGTGGCACACGGTAAAAGATATTTGATTGAATCAACTATATTTTGGTTGTGGATATAATGACCAAAAGTGTGGTTGATTCAACCAAATGTTTTTCAATACAACCAAAAATGAACCGCAGTATAGTTGGATCAGTCAAACGTTTTAGCCACTATATCCACAAACAAAATATAGATGATTAAACCAAATGTTTTTTCCGTGCATTAATATGCATTATTGTTAGTAAATCTTTATCATTAGAATTAAGCCACTCTATTACAATATCATCATCAATATGTTTCTCCATATCACTAACACTGTTATCAGACTGAAATTTTGATTTCCCATCAGTATATTCTAAATCGATATCATGGTCAACCAAACTAATATTGAAAACACTATCAATTAATTTACCTCTCTTGTCTCTAGTATCACTTGAGTATTTCGCACAATTTGCTCTACGTAAGAAATAATAATAAAATGTAACAAAATACTTTATAACTTCAAAATAACTATTTGTAGCGGGCTGACACTTTTAAATGCGATAATCTTTTGTAATTACTCTATGAATAATCGTTTAACGTAATAACAAACTTACTAATAAGTGCTCAATATTACAATAAAAATGTAAATAAGTATTATAATTTGCATCACACGTTGCATTCTTATTTCAAAATTTAACAAAAAAGTTAGAGAACCGAAATCTTACTTAAGCATGAAGTGGGATGTCAGGCGTTTGCTTATTTTTTATCCTAAGGGGAAGGGGGTATAAAATGACAAGAAATGTGCTTACGTAATACTTGAACGGCCCCTTTATAATAAAAGAAGTTATTGAGAAAATTTCAGCTAAAGTAGGTAGTTCATCCCAAAATTGAACAAAAATCTTTTTTAATTGAACTGAAAAATGTGTCCTGTATTAGAAAAATAATTAAATTAACGCCCTATTCTTTTTTATTAAAACGTAAAGTACTTTTGCTATGTCAACACATTGATATCAACATTTTCATTATTGCCATATAACTCTTTTAATTTATTTATATTCTCAAGACATAGGCTTTCTAAGTCCCCTGTGCTTACTGTGGGTTTTCCATAAAATTTTTAGCTTTATATATGTCATGAAAAAAAGAGCAGTTATTTCGAAAAATTAAATTATAGTCTCTGTGAATTTGTGTTGATTTCTGCACTCTTTTTTGCAAGGCGCGCTGATAATAAATTTAAGACTCCTCTTAAAAATGAATACTTTCAGTTGCAATGGGATATGAAACTAAAACAAATTTAATTAAAATGCAAATATTTTATGCAAAAATGCATACATAATATATTGATAAAATAAGTCTGTCTAATGTTTTCACTTGTTTCATCGTGTAGCTGCTATTCCATTTCAAAAGTATGAAAATATCATTAGCTTGAAGTACTCAAAAAATTGGAAATTAACATCGCTAAAATTAATAATTAAACAAGGTTTATTTTGAAAAGAAAAAATAATTTGTTTTCTTATACAACATCAATGATTCTTCAATCAATTCTTAATAATTTTTAAATTTTAGCTAAAAAATTTTAGCTATTTTTCTCCTCTTGAATAATTGCTCTAATATGCATCATGAAACGAAAGGAGTTAGTGATACATGAATAATGGATTGCTTAGCTTAAATTTTCGTGAATGTTAATATAAATCTAATTTTCTTGAGAAACGATTACACAACAGATCATTAAGAATGATCTTTAAGAATGATCCACGTTTCTAAATGCCACCAGGCCCCCGAAATAATTGGAAGGCGCTAAATTCATTTAAAAATTTCAGGACAGAAATGAAAACTGAAAATCTGGAAAAGGTGTGAAGAGAAAAATTAAATTTAGAATATTCTTATTACATTTAAAATATAAATGGTTGACATATATTTGCTAGTTTAGGGGAATTTAAATTTTTTGTTGCCTTCTGAAAAATTTGTTTTGTTTATTTCAAAGGAAGTTAATGTCATACAGTGCCGGACTTCCCAAAAGAAAGTACTGTAGGAAACTGACTTGTCATCACTTGTTGAAGACTTGTCAAGACTTGTCAAGATTTATTATGGTTACCTTGTCACTGACTTGTTGAAGGAAACTTCAATGGTCATCAATCAAGGCATCCATTAAAGTTAATCAATTTAAACCATGATCATAATGACATTTTACAGTGTCTATGTTCTATATTTTTAACACCATAACCTCCAATTAATGTCTTTAAAACTGTCGGCAATGTGAAAAGACCACGCTATACGAATTAGAATTGAACTAGCCATATCTGAATCACATTTTTGAAGGAAAAAAGCACCCCTGAAAAATAATCTGATCATCTCAAAATTCCGCATGCAAATTCATTCAGACCAAGTATGCAAATGGTTAAATTTTCAAAATGGTAAAAATTGAGGACGGCTTATTTGTTCTCGTTGTCCACGTGGCAATTCCCTGAAGACTCAACCAGTACTGCCGTTACAACGTTACGACAAATACTTTATAGCCTATTGGATGACTTCGGACGTGGTCGCATAGTCGAGATGCGTGAAGCTGTCTGGTCCTACCAAGCAGTAGGCTGCCACCTACACAGTACGAACACTGTTGTTTAAACTGTTGGAAGCAATGGTTGCTGCACGGCACTCATCGGCAGAATGGAGGCTTTGGAAGGCCAAGATGCTGTAAGACGTCTGCCTTTAACCCCACACTGTCAACAGAATCGTCTGGAGTGATAGCCGTAGAGTTATATGGGCCCGTGGGGCCCAAGCCTCTCCCCTAATAATCTGAAATAAATTACAATTTTACATATAGTGTAATGTATAAATGCATAAACGTACATAAAATGTACTTGGGCCCCCAATAATTTTGAGAGCTCTACGCCGATATCTGGATCGGTGTCATAACCGATCATCATGGCTGCCAGCAGATTGGCATCGCATAGTGTTCACGCGATCGATTCCGCTTCAGTTTTGGAGCAAATGTCCATTGGATCCATGTGTGGAGGTATGAGGGCCAGCGGTCCTCACCAGGACATTGTGGTCGCGGCGGCTAGATGTGCGGATGAGGGGAGGTCTGTGACGTACTGTTGGATTCCTGGCCACACCGGCATTCGTGGTAACGAAATTGCGGACACTTGGGCGCGTCGAGCCCTAGAGGACGTAAACGGTTCCTGCAGTAACAGACCCTCCCCGCACAACCCCTCCCTTTCCTGCCGTATCAGGAGTCTGAAGGACACCTATCGAAGTGACATGGTGAACCTCTTGAAAAGAGACATTACGGGGCACTTCCGATCAATGTTCGAGGTGCGAAAGTCGCCGTAATTTTTTCCCGATGGTCTCCCAGGTGGGGGCACAGACCAGGCTGCATCGTTTCAGAATTGGCTGTGCATTCACCAACAAGTACCTCCACCACATTAGGCAACTCCCGTCGCCTGTGTGTCTCCAGTGTCAGGAAGGTGCTGACGAAACACTGGAACACATTCTTTTGCGGTGCCCGGCCTACGGCTACCTCAGGGAGGAGCTCCTTCTCGCCCGCCGCCGTTTAGGCCTCGCCTCGCCACCAGGTCTGTCCGACCTCCTGGATCCCACCGGATCCCCCCGCCTTCGCGCTGCCTCCGTGGCAGTGCTAAACACCTTCCTCTCCGGGCTTGGCCGGTTCCTGTAGGTTACTCGGCTGGCCCATGGGGGTGACTCCGGTCCTGCTGCCTGGGCCGTGGCCGTTCCCCGTGGCGGCCCCCCGGCAGCTGGTTTCGGTGTGCGTTGAATGACGACTTTACGTGAACGTGCATCTATGAATGCCGTGTTGATCGGCAATCCATCTCCCCCTCAGCCGCCTCGGCGGCTGATTACGCTGTTCAAGCGTCCTGTCTGGGATTACAGCGCCGCCCCCGGCGGCCACCCTTCCCAATGAAACCCTTGCAAAAAGAAGAAGAAAAGAAGAAGCGGTCCTAACCAACCTTTGTTTTACAGAGGAACACAGACATACCCCTTAGTGTGGTGTTGGTGTGGGGTGCTATATCATACCACAGCAGGACGCCCTTAGTCTGCGTACAACCTTAACAGCTCAACGATATGTCGATGACATCCTGCAGCCTTTCTTTACCTTTCACGACACGATAACCCGGTACAATTTTCCAACAAGATAATGCCAAGCCCTATGCGTCTTCCACATCTGTGAGCTTCCTTCGTGCTGTCAATACTCTGCCCTGGCGCAAGGTCACCAGACCTTTCGCCAATCGAACATGTATGGGACATGGTAGGCTGCTGGATTTGGGCACCGCAAAATGTCGCAGATCTGGAACAACAAATGAGGAATGCCTGACAGAATGTGACGCAGGTTGACAGTAGGAAACTTTATCACTCCTTACCTGGATGTATAGAAACATGCATCGCCACCAAGAATGGGGGGATGTGGGGGGTTCGCTAATTACATGTGCAATTTCGAGCCATTGATTTGTTCTACGGTCTTGAATTTTTTATCATTTCCTTACCTGCGTATGTGCTGGATGTACTTTAATTTCAATCGGAACAGATAATTTCATCATTTCTTCGTTTTGTTTTTTGAATTTTTGCAAGAAAGTACACTGTACCGACTAGGTTTAATCGTGTCACTATAACTCGGTATACGAGTCTGTCTGTCTATATTATCAATTTTATAAAAACTGGTGGTCTTGTATTGGTTGTTGTGGAAATTATATGTGAAGCATTCCGTTACATTCCGTTAATTTAGTACGACGATCAAGAAAAATTAGGAAAAAATAACTGCGCATTGTAAACTGTCACGTTTTATTATACTGGACTGTCTGCCCAGCAGCCGAGTAGTCGTTCATTCAACTGCAATGGTCTTTTATCATTTCTGTACATTGTAAAGTTACAAAGAAAAGAGTCTACCTCAAGTCTTACATCAGGAATGTCGTGGATATCATGATCTAAAAACTAAAGAATTCGTGCATATTCATTACTTCATGGCAAGCAAAACTTCAATATATAAAATAAGTGACATGCATACTGGAATACACTTTATTTTGTAACGCAACAAAGTCTTTTCAATGATTTGTAAAAAAACAATAAATAAACCCTGACTCTTTTCATATGGATTTCTGTAGAGAAGATCGAAGAAAAATATTTCCTTCACCAATAAATCATTGTGACAGCTTTCAATAAAATTCTTCATAAACCAGAATAACGGTTCAGCGAAAACGAAGCCATATTGTTTATTCTTGAGAATGTTTTCCTTTCATTTCGAGTATCGGATACGTAGGGGGTTATGGATGAGATGAAGTTCATTTTAACAATCGCTGTATCAGCATAAATAACAATGTTCATTCTGCAGACCGGATACATTATATTCTGTGAAAATAACGCGATGTATGGAAGCACAATTAATGACCACAAATAAGAATGGAACAGAAAAACCACAGATTAGAAAATATCGTGTGGAGGACATTAAAAGTTTAAAGCGAACGAGGAATTTGGATAATTATATATGGAGTAATTGGACTTGAAGTTGAAAAATATCAATTCTCCTAATTGAAATTTCCTGAACCTTTCCTCTATGGCCGTTTTAAATGTTATGTTTATTTAACGCTGAATTACAAATTACAATATTTTGTTTCACGGGGATTTTGTAGTAATCTGTAGGTCTGCGTTCACTTGAAATAATTGAAGTT
The DNA here is from genome assembly GCA_006491805.2 of Dysdera silvatica. Classification (NCBI taxonomy): domain Eukaryota; kingdom Metazoa; phylum Arthropoda; class Arachnida; order Araneae; family Dysderidae; genus Dysdera; species Dysdera silvatica. The sequence goes on from QLNU02013904.1 coordinate 25,551, forward strand.
GCAGTAAGTTTTAACTTTCATTTAAGTGCTCGTAATTATGTGTTAAGACATCGCTCACATTTTGAAAAAGTAACCTATCGCTAGTAACGTCGACAGCTGATACAGATAAATAAAGCAACAATTTTCATCAACGTTTTTTAGGCATAGTATTATTAACACCGATGTTTTAGCTTGGCTAGGTGGTGAAACGTTCGTAAAGAAAAGAAATGTTTTTGTTTTCGGTGGGGCATGACCCCAAGACCTCCCACTTGCCGGGCATGTACTCTACCAACTGAGTTACGAACGACGAACATTCGATCCCTTACGAATGTATTTGAAGACTGTTTTCCGAAACCGGTTATTTCGAGGAATAGGGCAGTTTTTAGCGCGAATGGACTGCTTTTTAAACTAAATTGCGAAGGGACTGGTAATAAATCCATCGAAATGATTCTGATAAATAACCGGTTTTGGAAAATAGTCTTCAAATGCGTTCATAAGGGGATCGAATGTTCGTCGTTCGTAACTCAGTTGGTAGAGTGATATCCCGCTCGGCAAGTGAGAGGTCGTGGGAGTGTGCCCCTCCGAAGGCAGAAATATTTCTTTTCTTTGCGAACGTTTCACCATCTAACCACGCCATAACATCGGCGTTAACATTATGACGCCTAAAAAACGTTGATAAAAATTATTGCTTTGCCTAATCTGCGTAGTGTTCAATTTGTAGAAATGAAAAATAAATGCTGACATAGACTCCTTTTATTTCCCATTTTACAGCTTCGTTTGGAAACTATGCATACTGCTGAACTAAAACAGGCAATAATTATGTTTAGCAATTAATTAACTTCTAATTTTGCGCGTATTCCCCCCCCCCTGTTTATGAGCAGCAAATAATATTCAAATAATCAGATATGCAACAAATTATATATTATGAAAGGGAAAATAATGAGACATCAATGCTTTAAATTGTGTGTCATTACTGACTTATTGGGGTAAACAACTCTTTTAAATTTAAAATCTTCTTACATTATTTTTTTTTCCGATAAGTCGAGGGTGACTTGTTTCATAAGCAAAATATTTTATGAACGAAACATTATTATTTTGTTGTGAAATTATGTTATAATGATGAACTATTTTTCTACGTCAACAGTAATTACCATTATAAACTAAACTTTGCTTTGAAATAGAAATCTCTAATAAGTACACTTAAAGAGTTTTTAATGAAGGTTTCCACCAAATACCCACTAATTACATTTTCTAATTATTTTTAACCTGTTTTGAGAATAAAAAGCTCAGGGTATAAAGGAAAGCAAAGATGAAAGCAATAATAAAAAATTCTAGCAATAATTTTAATAAATTCAGTAATCAAATATGTAAATATTAAGTTACGCAATTTATGAAAATATTTATCTTTTAAAATGTCAATGCTTCTAACTTTTTTTCAACTCAGAGAAAGTGGAAAAGTTCAAGATAGAAGGGCTTTATTTTGTTATGAGGTTGCAATGTATTTAATAATTTATTATTTCATCTGTTATTCACTCAAAATTTTCTTGATAAAATACAAAAAAATATTTTTTCATTTATTTAATTTACACGTTTCTACAGGAATGCACATTTTTCTATTACGTTCGTTAATTCTCATAAAGTGACTTTCAAGTACTTAAGTTAAAGTACTTTAATTTCACAAGTACTTGAGTAACTTAATTTTCAATAATAATATCCTCTTAAAATTAATTTCTGCTCCTTCATCGTAGTATACTATACTAAGGCGCAATGAGAAGTTTAATTGGATCAAAGTATGCTTTGTCATTGCTAGTAATCTTTGGTAAGTCATCAGTAAGGCAAACATGTCATATTAGAGCTATGCATTCGAACACGAAATTTTTTATATTTACTTATTACAAAAAATTTTAAGGCTTACGCAGTTTACTAAAAAATACATTTTACATAAACGATTGAGTGTCATTAGGAATTTAGAAATTCTGCAGCATTAAATTCACATCTATTTATGGAAAAATGTGCAATAACCTTGAATTTTATAAACTACATGGGCCAAACAATCATTAACTGATACGTTGATTGACGATAACGCTGTTCGCCGTATAAATCATTGTATAGAAAGAAAGGATTGATTGATTGATTGTTTGGCTTTTTTATGGCGCAAGAGCATCTGGGCTATACTGCGCCAAAGAAAGAAAAGAGAAGATGGGCACTCTGAAATATTAGTACACTGGTGTCTTTCGTATGCGATTCGCATAGCCATGCGTGTCACACATAATCTATTTTTACCTACCTGGAACGAAAAAAAATTAAAGTACAACTAATTCTTCACTTTAGATTAGAAAACGCTTAAAATATATGGCCGTCTTAGAAAATTTCACAGAGAAGTATTTAGAAACTAATCATTTAAAATATAAATTTTAAAATATAATTACATCTCAGTGTAAGAATTATGTAATGATCATCCTCAGTTCACTTTAGTATCCAAATTATCATTATATTGATTGAGTTTAAGAGATTTACAAATCATTTATTTCATTTTCAAAGCAAAAAATACGTATATGATTTACATTTTTTGACAGATATCAGATGATGGGTATGCAAAGAACGTAAAATAAAGAGGTTCGACAGAGCTAAGTGGAACTGTTAAAAGTAATTGTATGTGTAATTTTAATCACTTTCAAGGAATTTCCTTGGCATGAATTCAATGAAACAGTAATTTTCCAATCTACCAATACGTTCTTAAACTTCTTACAACGAAGTTTCTATAGCTTCGTTCAATGTCATTAGCTAAATTGACTAAGAATTTAGTGCTATTACATTAAATACGATTGTGTAGTACATGCAGCCATTTAATTGAATTCGATTTCTTTGAATTGGAAGGGATTCCAGTTCTTTTGCGTCTTGTTAAATTTGCATGCAAAGAGTTTCAATTGCTTCCGATTGTTCTCCTTATGATGGGTGATTCAGCCAGTTTAAGACAGGCTGTGAAGTTTGGAAAGAGAAATTATCCTAAGGTGGCAAAGTATTTAAATGTGTTGTGTCCCTTCTGCCATAAATATCAGTTTGAGAATCGTGGCAGCTTAAATAATACGCGCTCGACAAATAACTCAATGGTCCTATGACACAAAGCTCAAGCAAATATAAAAAGTCAGATAGCTGCCCTTACTTCACCCTACGGTTTCTTGAGAATGCTTTGAGGTAAAGGGGCAAAGTGACTTTATCTTCGTAATCTGTGAAATTGTTCTTGGGTTGTCCTTGCTGGATTCACCTGTATGAAATATTCACAGAGGTAAACTTACGACCCACGTATCCATATTCAACGGTGTGGATGGTACTACGAAATCTTCCTCCCGCCAGTGTTTTTCATGAAGTATGCGTAAACATCGTAAAGAGCTTTTCAAAAACTTTGGAAAATCGCAAACACCGTCGTAGAGAAAAATACAACGGCTTTAGTGTCTCTTAACAGCGGAAAAACGTCACTCGTCAAGTTTAAAACGCTTTAGATGTCATCAGAACATGCTGCTTGAGAACTATAGCACTCGTAAAAGTCCGTGTTTGACAAAGACACACAAAGCCATAAAAGAACACTTGAAACTTTATTGCTTCTAAACTTGGATATGTAATTCATGTTGATTGATATGTATATTATTTATATTTTACCTTGTGGGAAACCAGATAAACTGCATTTTTTTCCTAGTAGTATTTTCAGATAATTATATAAAGAAAATAAAAAAAAATATATAAGTACAGGGTGGTTATAAAATAAATGATCCTATTCCGAGCAGCCTGAAGGCTGTTCTAACCAACAAGTCTAGATAATATTTGGTATATATTCTATTGAAAATATGGAGGAGAGATTTCTGAAGGGCAAATAATATTTTCATTCAATTTTCACTACCAGGTGGCAAATTCCAGGTGGCTTGATAAAATTTGATTGTCTAATTTTAGGATATCTTAATTTTGTATTTTTAAATTTGTTATTCTTACACGAATCGTAGAATTTCGTGATTTGACACATTTCATGCAACGAAAATTCCTTTGTATTACTTTCACTGTATTTGTATTCTTCATGTTTATATCCAAATACCATGCAAAGACTGCAACAAACATTACATAGGACAAACAAAAAGAATGATCAAAACAAGAAAAAAAGAACACAAACAAGCACTCGCGAAAGGAGACATAGCCTCACGTCTGGCAGAACACGCTTTACAACACGGACACGAACCCGACTGGGACTCAACAAAAATACTACACCGTCACATCACAAACAAGAATAGTAGACTCTTCTTAGAATCTTGGGAAACTTACAAACTACACGGGAAAGCCATTAATACATCACAACCACTTCCAGAAACTTATAAACAACTCTTACTCTGAAATATATGGGATTTCCCAACATTAGGTAGCCCGCAGTATGGGTTTCTCATTGGTCCCTATTGGGGTTCTTCCATGATTCTATTGGAGGCCTCCCATTGGTTCTCATTGGGTTTTTCCATTCTGCGGGACTACTCTGATGAAGGGTTTTCCAGAAATTTCAAGTATAAAAAGAGACAGAAACATAACATCGTCATTACTCCTGATGAAGGACTGCTGCTGATGCGTCCGAAAGCTTGAGTGATCTTTTTCATTGCTATTTTACCAGTGTTTAACCTTTTTATGTAATTTCCTCCCTGGTACCCTGTATTTTATTTCTATTCATATTCACAGTTGAGAGAATGAGATTCAAAATCAAGTGCTAATTCTTCTCTCACATTAGCGCAATTGATTCGTTCTTCGATCATGCATAATAAGGACTTACTCATTTTAATTTCTTCGTCATTAATATTTGCAGGTTCAGTATTATATTTAATCACTGCTAAATCAAGAGTAAATTGTATTACATTTAAAATATTAATCATATTTACGATTCTTTAACAATGAACTTTTAGCTCAAATTTTATAACGTAGCTTAAACTAACAACGTACTAGCGCCTTTCAACCAAATATTGTTTGGCGAAAATTTGGAGGGAAAAGGGAGTTCCAGATCTGGCGCTTTCGCCAAACTTTAAGAGTTAATAACTCCTTAATTAATTACTGTTACAGAAATTTGATTATACATTCGTCATGTAAATGAAAAGCCCTATCGAATATACTATATCATAACTGGAAGTGCGACATACACCAAACCGACTTGCCTTGTAAGTAAGCGTTCTTTACACTGTTGGGAGTCGAACCCGGATTAACGGCGTACTAGGCGAACGCGTTACCACACTGCGCCACCGCAGGCCCTTTGTTATATTTGATTTCTCTGAATTGGTTCTTAAAACAATTACATTTTGTGCATTCCGCACCAAAAGTTTCAACTTAAAATGCATAATCTTTCCGAATATGGTAATTGTAATATAGTAAAACCTCCTTTATCGGCCACCTTTAAACAATGGTAACTTCCTAAGACCGGCCACACATATAATGGAACTAAACGCGTTTCATAGGATTAACATTAGTGCTAACCTCCCAACAGCGAATTCCGAACGGCCAACCCGTGGGCATCATAAAAAAATTCCATTCAACTATGTCCGAACCCTACATTGTCAACAATATAAAGTTGAATTTACTTGACGGTTCTGTCCTACAATGCACTCCATTGAAACATGTTCATTTTGTAGCTTTATGCGTACACCCCTTTCTGTAAATACGTTGTCACTGTTTATGATTTACCATCCCAATATTTCATCTGCGCCAACAACCGTTACCCACTAAAAACTGACTTTTGGCAATTCCGGTTCTTTATGCGTTGCTACTATTGAGTAGTGTCGTATTAACCTAACTTCTCCATTTAAACGCCAGTTTGTAATCACGATGACTTCTTCACAAAAATTATTAAGTCTAAAGGAAAAAATCGGATTTCTACAGAAAAGAAAAAAAAAAGATGGAAGTGCACGAAAATTAGCATCGCTTTACAGTTATGGGAGGTCATAAATAAATGAGATTTTAAAAAAATAGTGAAAATTATCTGTAATCGTCATTTCTAGGCTAACTTTCACAGGGTGATTCAGAACTAATGGAACAAACTGAAAGGGGTGGTAAAGGACGCCAAATAAGCCATATTTGGCGAAAACTCCATGTACGCAAACAAGGCAGTTTGGCTGTCGATTGAAAGTATTATTTACATCCACATCATTGCTATGTAGGCAATTACAAAAACAAAAAAAATTTTTTGACACATAATTTAAGTGATTGACCTAATAATGCAGCAGAGGCAAAAAAAACATCGGAAATTCTCATCCCTGGTCCTAAATTGTGTTGTCATTTAGTCATCAAAGGTATGGAAAACGATTGTTTTACCATACTGGAGGCAACTGGAAATTGTCAAGCATGCGTAATAGGCAAGACCGTAGCCAGGATTTAATTTCGGGGGGGTTCAAAAATTTTTACAGCATGTATCGATACAATCACAGCATGCAAGGCCGTAGCCAAGTCCCATTAAAAATTTAGTTTCTGGGGGGGGGCGGTCTCTAAGCTCCCCCCTCTGGATACGGGCATGTTAATAGGTGAAGGACATCAAAAGAAACGATTTTGTTTAATACTACTCAAGGAAGTTGGTCAAGTTTACTGAGTTATAAAGTAATGTCCTTAGCATGAGGTTTGTGATAAAACGAAGCGACGATTACGTCAACAGACTTTATTTCACATCCAGACAGAGACATTCAATGATAATACTTCCTACGTTACAGGATATGTTTGCTTGCACTTAAATGATTGTAATCAGGGCTCTCCTCAGAGGGTACGCGCGGTATGAGCCGCGTACTCTCAAGAAATTTTGGAAAATAACGAGTACGCGCTGAGTACCATCAATGCCTCATGAAAGTTTTGGCATTTGCCAGTTTTGGGCAACTTTTAACGAAGTTCAGCCCTTATAATTTTTTTGCTAGTCATTTACAAAACAAACTTGAATGGAAACAAATGAGGAAATCCCCCTAAACCCCGCCTCCAAGCCTCAAAATAATATCCTGCGTACGAACAGAAGAGGAATGAAAAACTGATGGAAGTGGCATGTGCCACCTTGGGCTTGGATAGGCGATAAACGACCAGTCAAATGCCAGTCAGCGCGGCGCGATGACGTCACCAAGTCCAGTAACCCCTCAATTTCAATACTCTGTAATTAAGGTAGACCCGAATACTCTCAATAATTTTCTTCAGGGCAGCCCTGATTAAAAGAGATATCTATACGGGCAAGTTCGCCGTACAACAAACGGGTTTGTGGATTCCCTATGCCAAAGTAAAAAACGCAATATATATATATATATATTAACCAGTAGAAATAAAAAGAAGTAAATAACTACTTAAATTATCTAGCAGCTATGCTACCACCTTGTGGCAACAACATAAACAAAAAGTGACTTAAATGAATTTTAAATATCAAACATAGGGATCGTTAGAAAATATGATGGAAGATGGAAAATAAGGAGGAAATGGAAGCGGAAGAAATTGTGGAACTGCTTCAAAATTCATACCCCACATCAAAATATATTCTGATGTTTTGGCAAATGGTTTGGGAGACAAAAAATTTTGCTCTGACAAAAGTGATTTTGACGAATTATACAAAAAACTACAAATATTTCCCTAAAAAAGAATATTTGACATAAAAAAGCAAAAGGTTTATGAATCACTAATTTTTTGATATAAATTAAAATAGATGAGGATTAATATATTTGAGACTACTGTCTTTATTGTTAATTTTATTTTGATTTTTCTATATTGAACCTCCAAATAACAGCCATCTAAGGACTGTCACATTTTCAAAGTCCCACAGGTGACCGTTATTTGGAGATTTCACCTTATATCTTCTAAGAGTAGGCCTTTGCAAATTCAATTGGAAACTTGTGTATAATAATTTATAATAACCATTTCATACACATACACCTTGTTTCTTGGAAAATGGAATCACCAAACTGATATTGCATTTCTCAGTCACCATGAGGTTAGTTATGAAGCTTTTATTCTATGTTTTTAAATGTTATTCGTTGTAAATAACAATTACGTCTTCGAACATAGTGATTCCGGATTAGACCTGTGCTTACACACATGGAAATTTAATTTAAGCAAATGGAGATTTAATTTACACAAATGGAGATTTAATTTACACAAATGGAGATTTAATTTACACAAATGGAGATTTAATTTACACAAATGGAGATTTAATTTACACAAATGGAGATTTAATTTACACAAATGGAAATTTAATTTAAGCAAGAATTTGGTATTAACAAACCCAACTTTCAAAGAAACCCTATAATTTCTATCAAATTCCTTCCTTACTTTTTCAAGAACGTTTCAATCAGATGAAATACGAAAAGTAAATTCCAGGTTAGAATTTTCCCATCGAAAATCGAAACTGCTTGAAACGATCCACTCGAAAAACTTATACGTATTTTCGCCACAGGCATTTCTAAGTCCTTATGGCATTAATGCTTTTTTTTTCACCGATGTTATGCTAAAAAAGTTTGAGATTCGTTGGAACGTATAAATCCTCGATAAATTTTCTAACGTAATATTGATTTAATCGCCAAATCTAAAAAAAAAAAAATCAAGGAATCTCGAACATTTGTCTTTATTTTATAATATATATAAAACATATGAAGCTGGGTTTAAATTTAACAATTGTTTAAATTTAACAATGTTAAAAAAAGTTTATTACCGACGTATTTCACTTTTCAACTGCCTTCGTTGAGAAAATCATTGTTTTTTAATTAAATGAATACTCAATTTAAATTAAACAGATTAAAATTTTTGAAGTTGCACTATTCCAAAATTATTTTAGGTTTCACTCTAGAACGTTTCAGTAAGAGGGCTTCTTTTCTAGAAAATTTTGTTGAATAGTTAACGAAATATAATTTATATTATTTTAACTGAGCTATAGAAATTACCCATTTTTAAGACAGGCTTTAAGTATGCTAACGGGAAAGGAAATATGTAACGTTAATAGTTTACATCTTTAAAAATAGTCAGGGCAGATATATTTATTTTCTGTGCCTCAAACAAAATTCTCACGATGAAAAATTTGCCGCCATAGTAGCTTTAAATTTATTAGTCCATAGTAAAAGGTTCAGTAAGCAGTTATGGACAGACCAGCAAGAGCATGCTAAGCCTTATAGTCCACGACAATCACACACACTCTCGACTGAAAATCACCATCCATCACGCATCCATCACGCATCATACATTCCATCACGCCTGCAGCAAGCGGTGTCTTAAAAGTGTTGGCATAACGATCATATTAGTGAAGCAAAGAAAATTTTACAACTGTCAGAGGAATAATGTTTGCGCATCTTCTTATATTTATGCATAAGTGCAACTCTTTGTAAGGTTAACCATTAGGCAAATTACGCACATATTTTGGTCATTAAGAAAAGGAGGACGCCACTTCATTGCCGGATTTACCATGGACTAGAGTCTAGTCGGTGAAAAAAAAAAAGATTGGTTGGTTGGCTGTTTGGATTTTTTATGGCGTAAGAGCATCTGGGCTATACTGCGCCAAGAAAAAAAAAGGGCTCCATGATAAATGCGAAAAAAAATTACAAAGCACAAGCTGCTTACCTTACCTCTCTCTCTAAGTATATAAGCAGCTGTGTTACGAAAGGTTAGTTCTGAGGATCTAATTGAAAATTTTGCAAATTAGAAAAGGTAGGAGCAAACATTTAAAATATTAATTGGAATTATGCAAAAATAAATATCTTTCATCTTACTGGCAGATTGATTGATTTTGAAAAAATAAATTCTGTACAGATTTGAAAAATAATTCGACTATTTGAGAAAGGAAGCAAGACTAGGCAATTAAAAACACATATGTTATTATTTTTTTGTGAGTTTCACATTAAAGGTAGCAAGATCATGCTGCGTCTGGATTTACAGCTTTCCGAAAATCGGAACATTTTGAACCCTGGAAGCCAACTTCATGAACTACGATGAGATGTTAGATGTAAACGTTCTTTTTTCTTCCGCACCACCAAGTCGAAACCGACCAACGGTCATAGGTGAACGGTTACTCTGTAAAGACTTCGTATTATATTTTGTTATATATATGTATATATAAAGTTATATGGTTTAATAGCTTTAATATACTTGCAATTGCTACATTTTATGCGAACAAGTGAGTGGAGGAATTTCTTTAAAATTTGCAGAATAGAAATATATTAACGTAAAAAGTAATGGCAATTCTCCATTTTAACTTTTCGGCGAAAGTGCCAAACTGCGGATGTGTGACTTAAGAACTGAACTTCAAAATGAAAATCTACAACCGCATTTTTCGCTGAGCCAGCACCAACTCCGTCCATCTTTCCCTTCGTCGTCATAATGTTAGAAATGTGTAGATTTAGGCTCGTTATGTGTCCATTTCAACAAGTAGTTAGGTGATTCAAGATATTACAGAATCTGGAATAAATATTGCTTTAAACCAACTTTAAATAAATGGTGTAAATTATTCCAAAGTAATTGTATAAAAAGGAATTGTAGAAAGTGCGCATAAGCAAATATTGGGGAATGGATTTCTCGGACTGAGATCAAATATGTATTGAATTTTTATTGATAAATATATTAATAACTGTTCAAATATTTGTTAATTCTTCAACGAAGTTTAAAGTGTTCAGCAAATTAAATTCATAACTGAAGTACGTTAAAACTTTTTTAATGATTTCGGCAATTTGCCATATCCTATAAAATTCTTATGCTTCGCGTTTATTTTTGACTCATTGATCTCAAAATCTTTAACAAAATTAATTTATTTAATTAATTAATTTTTAAGAATTATTAGTTGAACACTATACAAAATATAAGTAAAAATAGTTTAAGCGACAACGTTTTTTAAAAATGTAGTTAAAATTTATTTAAAAATCAAACGTTTTCGGAGGACAATGGATCCACCTTCTTCAGGATGATTGCAAACAACTTATGAGAAGTTGCCAGACGTTAAATGGGAAATTTACTATGGCTCATGTTACGGTTATCCAAAAACAGAGGTCTCCATATTGAACGAAGTACAGGAGGCGCTTCAAGGTCATTTACAATAAATTTCCTGTTAATGTAAATACACAACGATTCAAAAAAGTTAAAGTCAAAACGGGGGTTGAGGTTAAAAGATGATTTCGGCTTCATTGAATAAAAAACTATGATCATGTAAATAACTGTGATTAACAACAGAAGAATTTGAATCAATGGAACCAGGACTTTACTCACTAACGCGTGGTGTTCCTTAACACGTGTGTCAAGGGATTTACGAGTCTGGCCAATATAAGTTTTATTACATTCACAAGGAATAGAATAGATATCCCACTGTTTAATTTGTGGGGGTTCTGTCTTTTAGTTGAGAAAAGTGAATTTTCTGAAATGGTTTGAAAACAATAGAAAAATTAATTCCAGTAAAATCTTAACAATAACTGGCAATAAGCCGTGAAAATAAGGAAGTCAGATTGCTTTTTTTGTAGTCATTGGGGTTAAGGGGGATCAAAGTTGAAATAATATTGTTGCGACGGAGTTTGATGTATGAGAGGTTAATAATAGAACGGAGAAACCCCCGTTGTGCAACACTGTCAAGAAGGACGGAGAGCTCAGATTGAAGAAACTCTTCAGTACTACAAAGTCTGATAGCCCATTTGATAAAAAAACACAAAGGAAGACATCTTTCGGCTAATAGGATGTGCTGACGTAGCATGTGGATGAAGGCACGCAGAAAAGAGTTTATGGAACACTGAATTACGGAATGGACGACCAACTCTCTAAATCAGTACGTCCAGAAAGGATAATCTATCATTACTTTCCACTTCAATGTAAACTGAATATGTTGGTCAATAGAGTTGAAGAGTCGAAGAATAATGTTATGATCAGCAGTGAGTGCGATAAGGCAAAAAACGTCGTCACCATAACGTCTCCAAAATAAAATATTAGTGCTGAGACCAAAAAGTCTATCTTCAAACATAGACATGTAAATATCTGCAAGAATTGGAGACAGTGGATTACCCATAGCAGGTCCATCAATTTGTTTAAAGAACTTACATTGAAAACTAAAAAAGTTGTTATCAATACACAATAAACTGAGGTGTTCCTCTGTTCAAAACTTTGCTTCACAATTGTTATTTCGACAATGGCCCAAATTTGTAAACCTTTTTGTAATTGTTATTTCGACAATGGCCGAAGTTTGTAAACCTTTTTGTAATTGTTATTTCGACAATGGCCCAAGTTTGTAAACCTTTTTGTAATTGTTATTTCGACAATGGCCCAAGTTTGTAAACCTTTTTGTAATTGTTATTTCGACAGTAGCTTATCTCCTAGTGAAACTTCATGTTTTGTTAGATGTCCTTAGACACTCTCTTACTCCTGATTTTGTATTGTTTTCCTTTAATAAATCTTTTCTATTTTTCCTTTTGTGAGTTTTGTTTTCATAATCGCAACCATTCTAACCTCCATTTTTTCGGCCTGATTGAGGTGTTCAAGGTTTTTTTCCTTTATTTCGGTCACAAGTTCTATCTTAATGCAGTGGCCCATTGCATTGTCTTTTCCAATTTCGCAGTAGCTGAATTTTCATTAGCTGCTCCGTATATTTTCTCCTGTTTTTCTCCAAATCTCCTCTTTAGCATCTTTTTCTCCAAATATGAAAAAGCTCTAGTTTGAGCTATTAAAACGTGGGTGGCAAAAATTATAGTATAATAAATTCCCCCACGAAAACTCACAAAAATCTCGCCCCGGAGGCTTTCTTGTGTTGACCATATTTGGCAATTGTGTTATCCCTGCGGAGGGTAATAATATCTTACATCCTTGTTTTCGTGTATTGTTGTAGATACTTCGTCTCTAGCAATCGGCGTTCTTGTCTAGGATCATTGGCGAACACAGGGAGGGTTGATGGGGATTGCAACCCCCATTGAATTAAATTTTGTGTTTTTAACACAGGAATATGTGAGTTGTAGCTCCATAACCCCCCATTGACTCCATAACCCCATTACGAATTTTCTGCGTACACTTATATCTAGGATGCATATAAAAGTGCAGATCTGGTTTTACAGATAGGAAATTTTATTTTTAGAGGAGCTTAATGCCTTCTGGAAGGTCGGTTCTATGTTTTTGGCGCAAGGACAAGGGTCATTCTGGGCCAAATGAGATTTTCCTGGAAGGTAAACTATAATCTACGTAAGTCGTTCTTAATTAGTTTTCATAACGGGCCATTTTGAAACTTTCTTACCGGTCGGCGGGCCAGAAGACATGGAAACGAAGTTATTTTACACGCTACATAAACATTGGCATAACTAGGGGGATAGGGGGATTATTCCCCTATAATGTTTCTGATTCAGTGAAATATCATCGAAGTAAGCTTTACCCCTCCAGAAAAAAATAAGCCCCCCCCCTAGAAAAAATTGGCGACTGAGAGGATAATTATGCTTATGTACATAGATAAGTACTGAACTATTTGTAAAACTAGTGGCAGAGAAAACGGTGCTCAAACCCCTCACATTGGATACCAAGCATTGTACATATATAATAAATTCTGAAAGTGAATTTTGGCGAAAAAAAGTGAATTTTGGATAGAGAAAAAATTCGAGCAATCGAATATACCCACAGGTAATCAGTTTCTGATCTAACTTATCAAAACTATTTTACATTACTTTTCAATATATTTTACTTCTCATCTTTTATAATTCGACTTTATATTTTATATCTTTTGTCTTATATTATATTCTATATATTTTATATTACTTATATATTTGTTATACTTCAAGTAGTGTTCAACGATGAATCCCGCTTCAATCTTGGAGCAGATGACCATCGGATCCGTGTGTGGAGATACTGGGGCCATCGTTCCCAACTATCATTCATTTTACAGAGGCACGAGGCACACAGCCTCGTACGACACAGCATCTCATACGACAGCAGGACGCCTGTAGTCCACATGCATACAACTTTAACAGCTCAACCCAGTTGATGATATCCTGCCGCCATTTGCGTTACTCTTCATGACACGACAGCATGTGGCCATTTTCCAACAAGATAATGTCAGGCCTCATACGTCTCTCAAATCTGTGAGCTGCCTCCGTGCTGTTGATACTTTTCCTTATCCAGCAAGATCTCCAAACATTTCACCAATCGAAGACCCACATATTATCTGTGTAAGTTCATTCAACGATTAATTTCAACGAAACATAGTACCTTGCATACTTTTATAGCATTAGCAAAATAGTAGCCATACATAAAGACATATAACTTTATTTTCTGTACTCGTACATTTGTATCGCCAACATATAATAGTTTGTAATTTATTACAGACCGGAGACATGTACGGCATTGTAGGAATATAGTAAAACAAACGTGAAAACCATAATTCCTAACTTCACACCCAGCCATAAACCAGCATTATCCAATATATATATATCTTCAGTTTAAATTTAAAATCTCGGATGTTTCTTCCGATTTTAACTTCTCAAGAAAACTAATTCCAGTATTTTATACCACAGTACCTTAGTAAAAGGTGAACTGGATTCATATTAAATCCGTTCGGTCATAAACATTTGTAAACATATGATTATTTTTTTACCTCTCTAACTTCGAATATAATATCTTGATTATGAATTACTGCTGTAAATTTAAAACTTAGAAAATATTTTAGGAAAGTAAAAAACAAAATATAGAAAATTAATCATATGTGAATACATTCGGAATTTCATTTAATTAGGTTAGATATCATTGAATACTCCGCTTATGACAATGAAATCAATTTGAACCAAAATTATTCTCATAGACCAACGCGAAATTTCCCCGCTTCAGCCAATAATCTTCAAGGACTGTCCCCGGTTATTCGACGTTAGGCTGGTCAATCTTAGCATGAAAATCAGTTCTCGAACAATGTAAGAATATATAATTATTAACTTGAATTGCTGTGCAAAAACTAAGTTAGGTAAAAAATAACACACAACTAATACAGTTACATTTTTAATTAATAAGTAGTTGACAATCGTGTAGGACATATGCGCCCCGAGGGGATGCAAGGGGGTCGCCCTCAAGGGGGGTACCCTCTTGGCTTATGAAAAAAGAATGGATGCAACCTCCTGCATATATTGTGGAGTCGCGCATGATTTAGGAGGGAAAAAAAATTACTCTATTATCAAAACCCGATGTCGTTATAAAAAGTCAAAATTACAAATGCAGCATACATATGGGACCGTGCTGCCATCTATCGGGAGTAAAATTTCCCGGAGGAAAATATTTTTTAATAAATATTGAGAAAAAAATTATTAACACGCGGGTTATTAATAACTGAATTATTACTATTAATAAAAATATGGCATGCTCAAAAAAGTCAAAGTCCGATGGTGAATTGGCCTTAGTGATTAATTTTGCTTCTCGTACTCTCTAAGGTCGATTCCCCATTGGAGTATGACTTTTTTTAAGCATACTATAGCTTTATTAATAGTAATTTAGTTAATTCGTAATTTTAGTTACTTTATGTACTTTAGTTACTTTATGTACTTTAGTTAATTTAGTTACTTTATGTACTTTAGTTAATTTAGTTACTTACTTCACTTTAATTTCCAGTTACTTAATTTAGTTACTTAGTAATTTTTGTTACTGACTCATGTGATAATAATTTTCTTCCCAATATTTATAAAAGAAAATTACCTCCGGATTAATTTATTCCTCATAGATGGCAGCACGGTCAGATATGTATACAACAGTTTTAGTGCTGAAGCTATTTACAACATAGAGTTTTGATAATGGCGGACATTTTTCCTCTGAAACAATTGTCAACCACTTATTAATTAAAAATTTAACTGTGTCAGTTGTATGCTATTTTTATCAAACCTACGGTAAAAACATGTATGCATAGAAAAATTTCTCTTGACAAATATTTCTTGGGGCAGTATAGCCCATGTGCTCTTGCGCCATAAAACAAACAAACATTTCTCCTCCACGTTTCTGGAGAATATTTAAAGCCTTCCTATTAAAAAGCCAAATACAAAAATTTTCAGCCTTGCGGTGATAACGCCTTAGCCTAGTTTTCGATTGATCCGCTTTTGACCCAAAAATGTGCCTCCCCCGAAAAAAATAACTTACCGAATATTCGTTCACCGTAGTCCAGGGATTGGTTCCCCAGGAGATTCATATTCTTCGGAAAGTTGTTCGAAATCCTCGAAAAATTTCCCGGCGCAGGATGACCCTCCCTGTCTTTGCTCTGTAAATTCTTGGACACGAACTGAATCAAAAGCTTTGACAGATTGTTTTCTTAAAGTATTGCAAGGACCGATTAGTTGATATTTGCTTTTCATTAACAAATATATAGTTAAAGAAAACATTTTTTATACATAATATTATTTTCAATAATGTTTCTGTAAATTATGTGTGCACAGTCGACACTATTATACGAGCACATTTAAGCATGTATGAAAAATTCTATTCACCAAAAGATATCCGATGGTACTGTTAGAAAATAACGGGAGCTGACGTCACAAACGGCCTAGCCGATTACAGCAGAGCGGAGGACGTCAACTCTTTCCATCCTGAAATGGTTTTTTGGTGTAGATAAAAATTTGCTAAAACCCAATTCTGAAACGATGCCCTCCTCTCTGCTGGAATCGGCTAGGCAGTTTGTGAGGTCAGCGCCCGTTATTTTCTAACGGTACTGTCGGACTTCCTTTGATGAACGAACTATAGCTAGGTATTTATTTTTCGGGATAATCGAATACATCGACTGATTGAATAATATTTCCTGGAACCGTCAAAATTCGTTTAAGCGGGGCCAATCATTGTGGCGTATTCAAAATATTCCATTAAATCATCCCAATCCCTCATTCAGCAACAAACTCTCATTTTATTTGGCTGTGCTTTAAACAGGAAACTACCCGGCAAAGTAGGAAAATGTCAAAGCAGGAAGAATGTAACAAAATAATTCTGAAAATTCAGGATGAATATTCTAGAAGTGCTTTTTTATATTTCGAAAAAAGTTTTATCCACATCCCACGAAATTCAAAATTTTAAATCTGGACTTCAAAAATATTTGACGAAGCATATTTCTATTCTGTTTCCAAGAGAGAAATAGGAAAGTATGTCGCATTTTTCCACCGTTTCCTCACTCAAAAATTTCTCAAGATGCCTATGCAGATTATGCGAAAATGTTGAAGGCTAAAAAAATTTAGCAATCAAATACTACGGATTTCCCTTTTGCAAAGATTGCACAGTAGATTTCTTCCTCTTGTTGGAATGTCAAATCTTTGTAGCCGGGGAAATATTTTCTATTTTCAGGTTATATATAAACATATTTCATTTTTTGATTTTTTGTATTTTCCCTATAGAATTGAGTAAACATACCAAAGATAAAGTTATCCATTATAAAATGGGGATGAATTTTTCCATATCTCATGATTACCAAAAAACATAGGGAAAGGAAAAAAATTCTTGGCAAATATAGTCTTACGTTACGTGTCAACCTACAATTTCCAGATGATGACGAAAGCTTGCAGGAAAATATATTTTATGAACAAATGGAAACATTCCAAATCATAAATAATATCATTAACGAGAATCCCCAAAAAATCGACTAGGGTCTACATTTAAATTTAGTGGATTTCAATTAAAATTGAATACCTTATTGTTGCGCTTTGTATGTCTGTCATCAATAGAAAGGTCATTTAGTGAGTTCTGCCTTCGATGTCGTTGTTTATACGCTTCGTTCACACGTGTTTACTCATCAAATTTCAGAAAGCAAGTAGTAAGGGTTAACTTGCCAATAGTTAGCAAGTTGAAAATTGCAAGTTGGGGAGTTGGAATTTGAAGAGTTGTTGTTTACTTCCGATTTTTGTGTTAAAAATTTCCAAGTTTTCACTCTTCAATTCTTAACTCTCCACTCACCAATTCTCAACTTCCTTCTCATTAATTCTTAACTTTCCACTCCCTAATTCTTCACTCACCAGTTCTCAACTCTCCAAATTCCAACATCTCAATTCTCAGTTTCAATGTTCACAATGACTATCATAATTATAGTTACGAAAGACCTCGACCTTACTCTTTTTATTGACGACATACCTGCAAACTAAAACAATAGCGGGCAGTATTTTTACATGCAAAAGGTTAAAAACTGGTAAAATACCAATAGAAAAGCTCACCCAAACTTTTGGACGCGTCAGCAGAAGTCCTTCATCAGGGGTTATGTCCTTACTCCTCATGAAGGACTGCTGCTGAAGTGTCCGAAAGCTTGGGTGATCTTTTTCATTGCTATTTTACCAGTGTTTAACCTTTTGCATGTAAATTTCCTCCCTGGTACCCTGTATTTTATTTCTAGGTTTCAGTATTTATTGAAACCCGCTACTAACTATTTGACACATTGATTGGATCCTAACATAGAAAAGAAAATGAAGATGATCATATATATCTTTTGCACGGTCACATCTGCAAAAAAATAAAAAGACAAAAAACAACTTCGTTTTGCAAAATGGTTTACGGAGCGGTTATTTTCGTTCATATATCAACTACCTTGTGTCTTCCCTACAGCTTCAAAGTAATTTCTTGGGAATCGTACCAATGGGCGTCCTCGTCTTTTTCCCCTTTTTTTTCAGTTAACCTCCGTATGTGTGAAGTCAACTACCGCTAAAGTGCTAGTCCTCATGACCTACTTATGGCTGCCTTAAAAAATTTGATCTCATGGGAAAATGGCGAGGAAAAGAGTTTTCCCTTTTCTTCTCAGTGAGATTTATTGTTTTGTTTTCCCATGAGCACTCCTTCTAGCCTACGTGGGGAAATCAAATTTTTCCCATTTCACTGCAGCTGAACGTTCTCATCGAAATTTCTGCAACATTCAAATTTCTCTTTCGCATCCACTGTTCCTGAGATGGTTTTTATTACGTATCATGTATTTTTGAGAAGAAAGATCACGCTTGGAGAATAAAACTTTTTCTTGCAGCTCACATTGTTCTACCTTTTTCAATTGTTGAACATATTGTAATTATTTTAAATGAGGCATGCGGTGCAAAATATTTTTCAACTGTTTATCCATTCGATTTTGCTGATTCTAAAATAATTGAAAAACTTTAATCACCCACATAGCTTAATGTTTTCATAGCCTATCACAGCTTCCTCAATGGCAGTGCCATTGTTAATGATCTGGTCGAGAATGTCTATTTTACGGATAGTTAAAGACGGCTCTTCTTCAATCATTCGTAAATTCGCATTTGCTTCAATTTCTTCATAATGGATGGCGACATAGCATTGTCGCATTTCTTGACGCTCTAAGTGACTCTGATTTAGTCTGAAAGATTTTCTGACGAAGGTAGGGGGTTTACCTACCGAAACAATTGTAATGTCGTTTTACCATGTTTGCTGTATATAATATAGCTGTAAAATAAATAAACTGTATTTGTGAATTTTGATTTAAATAATAAGCCTTCCTTTTTTACTGGAATGCAGATGAATATTTACCTAGCTTATTGCATCACTGATCGTCAAAAGGTGCCTATGTCGCTGACTTGTTCCTTTTGATAGTCAGAGAGAAAACAAGCCGGGTAAAATTTCTTGTTTCAAGTGATTCAATACCTGAATTGGGTCCCCTGAACCTCTCAATATACATCGAAACTCTAAGTTAAGAAAAATGCATTTAACTAAAAACAGAAAAGAAAATTACAGGTTCCTTTCAAAAATCATCTCTTCGTATATATATAGTACTTTTATTAGAATAATATATATATATATACTAATTTAACAATATGTATATAGTAAATAATAATTTAATGATATATATACCGTATACAATAATTTAATAATATTTGTAAATGTACAAACTTACCAATTTAAACGTACTATGCTTTAGGTATAAATTTGCCCTTTGCTTGAAATAACTTTTTCAATTTAGAAGTGGATTTTTAAGGACTTAAAATGCTTACCAATACATAGGAAACCTCCAATAGTTTTATTATTATCTGTGCGATGAGACTCGTTATGCAAGTGTTTTTGTTTTGCAATCTGCGTAATGGAAGCCTTTTAAAATCTTTAGCACTTTTGGTTTCAGATGTGTTTATTTAGAATTCTGAAGTCGCTTAAGTCTATGGACTACTTAGTGAAGCGAACACTTAAAGTACTCAACTTTTTTTTTTTCAGAAATTTAATAAAGCGTTCTAGGGATGCATCACCTTGAGATAGACCCAACACCAATGCAGAAATACATTTTCAATTTCAAAGTATAATTCCTAAAGCAGCGTATCGTCAGCAGTTTCAGTCTTTTTATGTAAAGAAGCCAAAGTACGGAATTGCCTTTTGTTTGTTTACGTATTTTCAGATCTTTTTCTTCTTAATAAAAGTTAAAGAAAAAGCGGACTACTGTATTTCATGCAATTTAGGTCTAATTGCATCCACCAGATAACATTTACCATAGAAAAATTCCAAGTAATTGCTTGAAATATCTGAAGAGTATATGCCATGTATGTTCGAAAGATATTTCGAGCATCAATGGGAATGTGCAACACAGCTATATACATTGTACAGTTGAAATGTCTTAAGTGCACATCGATATGACAACCAAAAAGCGTTAATCTATTTATGTACTTAAGCGAACTTTTTTGAAATGCTTCTTGTAAAGTATATTACTTGCTAAAAATTTAAAGTTTTTTGTTATTAAAATACATATTTCCAGTTCTAAGCGGTTAATGGCAGTTACACGGTTAATTAATGGCGTCACACTGCACTAATCAAACAAAAGCAAAAACTACACATATTTAATTGGTGCAGTTAATTTAAAGAAAAAAGTTATAACAAATTTGTGCTATTTCAATAGCAGAAACGTGGCTATCATCGTCGCAGCATGGCGTGTTCTCAATGACGTTAGCCAATGTTGCCACCACGTCGGTTGGAAACTTGATCTAGTCAACGAAGAATTTTGTGTATTAGTGGTGTCGTCTCTAACCGTGAGACATAAGAGGTTTTTCCAAGTGAGTAGTTGTTACTCAACAGTTGTTCGTTCACTGTAACGTGGATGTTTGAGATCTTTACAGTTAATCACCAACACCAGAGTAACTCTATCTCGTCCAAAAGACTGTTGGACTATTGGAAAAGGTTGTTGAAAAGACGGCTAGAGACGAAAACATCAATACTCACTTAATTTCTTGTCGATGAAATCAAGTTTCCAATCAATGTGGTGGCAACACCGGCGAACGTTATGAACATAAAATGAATCCACCATGCTATAACGATGATAGCCAGGTGCGTGCTATCTAAATAGCTATTGGCACAAAATTGCTATAACATTTTTTTTTTCCAAATTTAAATGCGTAAACAAAATTTGTAGTTTTAGCTTCTTCTTGGTTTGGCTTTTAAGTTTATAAATTCTATACAACATTTATTTTAATAATCTTAAAATACCATTTCTTCATTCATACAAAAAAGACGAAAAATACGGTGATTCAGACAAAAAAGACTGTAGTACTTATGTTTGGTTTTAAAGAATTTAAAAAATCACCAAATTCGGATTAATTTCTTTAGTAAGTTTCCTCCTTCGGTTTTCTAACATTTTAAACCGTCTTGTTGACCACACACAAAAGTATTTAACTTTTTGCAGAGAACTGGATTTTACAACAGTCTTTGTCAACAGTCTACCATGTATAGCTCAGATGCTCTTGCGCCATAAAAATCCAACAATCAAAAGTCCTCCTTCGGTGCTAACTACAGCTGCTATGGGCCATAGCTTAAAAATGCTTAACAAGCAAGGACGTTTCCCCGTCAACAACAACTCCTAAATGAATGAAATCGTGGGAGAGTATATGACACAAAAGAGTTCGATATCTAACGCCAAGTGCGACACACGGAATCCACATATAGGTGGGCCACGACACTTTCTTAAAAGCAGCATGGTTTCTTGGATATTTCTTTGTGCACTTATCAGATTGAAATTCTATAATAAACACCAGTTTTAATCTAAGAAGCAGGTTTATATGATTTTTGCAATTATAGGTTTGAAGTTAAGCCGATTTAGATAGCATTAAATACATATAGATAGGATTAGGAATAGATAGCAAATTTTTATGGCTTTGTATTTTATGCACGTTTATGCTTTGTGCAGTTATGTGAGTTTAACCGTATAAAAGAGACCTTGGCGCAAAATGACCTATGCACTCCTTGCTCCATAAATATTCAACCTGCCGTAGAAAACAGTAAATGCAGAGCAGGATTAAGGTTTCTTTGGGAATGTAGATATTTTTTTTCCAAGCCACCTTAGAGTATAAATTAAACTTGTGTAATTACAGTAGGACTCGTATATAACGGAATCAACTAAAATGCTTGTTATATCCGATCTCTTGCTAAATCCATTCTGAAATTTAAATTTTAAACTTTGAAACTAAAATCGGAACAGGTAACATGTTTGAATATAAAGTACGTACAAAAAACTTTCAAATTCGTGGAAAACTTCGCTAAAATACGCTCCGCGGTAAAATTGCTGCTCTAGTGATAAGATCTGATTGGCAACAATTTTAAAATAGCGTTAAGGTTTCATCTCGCCTCCCGCCCACCTCAAACAAAGCGGGCCCTTGATATTTGTCTTGTTTGTCAATGCGATCATCCGACCCTAGGAACTGGGTTTCTGTTTTCGTCGGCTGTGGTGTTCATTTTGTTTTCAGTTCATGATTACTAATAACAAAATTCATAGACAAATATACAGAACATTATTATAGCTGAAACATATTTCATACAATTTTTCTTTAGGTTTCAGAACCCTTCACTTTATATAATCGCTAAATTAAAATAAATTTATGGAAGGCTATATAAAAAGTACAATAAATTAACTCTTGCAATGGAGTGAATTTTTAAATTTAATTACCTTTAAAAATATCTGTGTGGAGTACAACCACTGGTAATAAATTTTCATAAATTACACGAAGGAAGAGGAGCGCAAAGAAAATCGTTCCATATATCATGGTGAAATGATAATATAATGTATGGTTGCTGCTGTCAAATCTCAAATCACTTTGTCACATTATTCATAGAAGTCTCTTAAAATTTCTTTATTTTGGTCTATAGCCAAATATTTTTATAATTATTAGTTGTAACACTATTTAATTATTACTTATAATATATATAGTTGTGGAAACTAGGCCATATAGTATAGTAAAGCAATGTTTCTCTCTGCCATCGTGAAAATACGGCTGGAAAATTTTAAAACGTAGACAATTTTGATTTCTACTTTTAATTTCTTTTAAAAAATGAATTCAAAATGTGGACATATAACAATGTGGGCATGTGTTAGCTAAATATACTTGCAACTATAAGTTTGAAGGGGCTTTAATTAAAAATGGGTTAAGATAAATTTAGATACCGGACTGCCAGATTCATCATATCCAGAGGCTTTCTTTGCCTGAATCGTTTGCAGTTAAGTGGTCTTTTAATGGAGGTGGGAGTTCAGAGAGGGCACGCGTCAGCAGCAGTCCTTCATCAGAAGTAGCGCCACTGTCGTGTTCCTACGTCCTTTTATAACCGAAATTTCTGGAAATTCCTTTCTTAGAGAAGTCATGCATAATGCGATCCAATGGGAAACCTACGCCCTGGAGCACTGAATGTTAAAGAATTTCCATACATTTCAGAGTAAGGGTTGTTTGTACGTTTCTGGGAGTAGTTGTAATGTGCAAAGTGCTTTTCGATGTAATTTGTAAGACTCCCAATCTTACGAATTGCATGGAATATATGTGCTTATAAATTACATGGAATATATGTGCTTATAAATTACATGGAATATATGTGCTTATGAATTACATGGAAATCTTACACATTATGTATGGGAAACGCCATTACACATTACAACCATTTCCAGAAACGTACAGATAGATAACTTTTACTCTGAAATATATAGGAATTCCCCTGCCATTCGAGTTTGGGAATACCCATATATTTCATAGTAAGAGTTTCCTCCGTGATGTATACATTTGTTAGTTTCCATTGGGTCTACTCATTTTACGGAACTTCTCTGAAAATTTTTTTCCCAGAAGTTTCGGGTATAAAAAGGGAAAGGAATAAAACGTCGATATTATTCCTGATGAAAGACTGCTGCTGACGCGCCCGAAAGTTTGGATATTTTTTTTTGCTATTTTACCACTATTTAACCTTTGGCATGTAATGCAACTACAGTTATATTTATTCAAAAGATGCTAAACGATTAAATATGATACCACGACCTCGTTTAAAATTCTGATATCCACTTACAAAGGAAAAATTTTATTCATGAAACTAATAACAAGTTGACTTCACTCTCAATGGAAATAATTGTTTATTTGATATAGATTAAAAACAGTCGGTAAAGATCTGTTTAGTTTCACGTACACTTTCACAGCCCATTATAATAATCAACAACAAATTTTCAGATAGTCAGCTGTATAGCAAAACGGTTATTTATTGCTAAAACTTTATGTTTCGATTCAAGCTGTGCGAATCATCATCAGAAGAGGTTAAATTACATGAAAAACTTTTGAGAAAATTGTAGAATATACATAAGTTGCGGAAACAGTAGAAATACGTTAAAATAAATTATTATGAAATTTTAGAGACGAATATAAAAGCCAAAACAGAAGAAGATTTCTCCTGTTTTGGCTTTTATATTCGTCCAGCACTAAAAGGGTGCCGACCCTAGTCTTTATGCCTTCCCTAATGCCTTGGCTCCTTGCCTTGATGTCTTGGTGCCTTGTTCCTTGATGCCTTGTTCTTTGAAGCATTAGTTCCTTTCTTTGGTGCTTTGTCCATTGATTCATTGGTTCCTTGCCTTGATGCCTTGTTCCTTGATGTCTTGTTCCTTGATGCCTTGTTCCTTGATCCCTGGTGTCTTGTTCCTTGATGCCGTGTTCCCTGATACCTTGGTTCCTTGCCTTGATGCCTTGTTCCTTGATACCTTGTTCCTTGATACCTTGTTTCTTGACACCTTGTTCCTTGATACCTTGTTCCTTGATACCTTAGTTCCTTGCCTTGATCTCTTGTTCCATGGGCAATAGAGTTCAGAATCATTGGAAAAAATTAGGTCCTACCTTGTGCAGTAAAACACAAACCAGAAATCTGCCAATAGCAATTTTATTTGAGGTCAATGCTAAGAAGGGCCGAGGTCGAGGGGAGTAGCAAAGGGGGACAAGTTCCCAGGGGCACAACGCAAAACACTAATAATATAATAAATATAATTTGTCATTACATGTAACAGGTTGAGGGGCCCAATCTGAGAAAGCGCTCAGAGACCCGTAAATCTTATCCCAGTTCTTGATGCTAAGTAATTTGGTTTTATGAGCGCTTTATTTTCCATAGTAGCTTTAAAAAATTGGGCGCGGCTTCTGTATACTTATCACCGCATCGTGAGTAATCATTTTATTTCTGAAAGGCAAGTGGTTACTTGGGCGTGGTTGCATTTAGACAAGCATCGAGAGGGTGTTTCCACCTTTCAAGTATCAGGTTTGCCGCTTCAGTTCACTTTCAAAGACCTTTTCTTTGAAAAGTTTGAAAATTTATGGCTTTAAGCATATTAAGTTTTTTCCCAATTTTCCCCGAATCCCCCCATGTTTTCTACAAAGTGATGTTTGGAACAATCAGTTTCAGGATAAATGATGTATTTATTTTAAGAGCAACAAATTTAGCGTAAAAGATTTCTGTCTTTAAGGAAGATTGCGATTGTGTGATATGAGACAAGTTAGCGCCATATGCTTTTCATCGTTTTTATGTCTAGTATTTTATCGAGATATTGACAAGAGATAATCAGTATTGCCGGGCACTGTAATCTGGGTCTGTTTCCCTTAGCCTTAAGAGACTCAGATTTCTTAGGAAATTGTAGGTCCAGAGGTTCGGATTCCTCGGAAAACAGTAGGTCCCGGCGCAGCATGACCATTGTAGTCCTTGAGCCGTAAAACCACAAACAAACAAACAATATTGCCAAGATTCCTCTTTTAAAAACTTAAAATTCCATGAAACACACAAAAACTTGAATCTTTTATTTGACCAAAATTGAAAGTAGCAAAACAAACCAAGTCTTCATAATCAAAAATTATATATTTATTGAGCTACTGTTTTAAACAAATATATAAGGTGATGATATTTAGTTCTAATTTCTTTCTCCGTTAAAAAGTGTAATAAACGTGTAATAATAAGGTGTAATAAACTATTTGGAACTGAAAACGAATTTTGTCTGATTTCATAGGAATTCCTCCTCTTCCTTTCCAATGCATAAATTCTGAACAAATAACTTTATATCCGGATTTAAAATTACACTTTCAATTTTCAGTTTTCAAGTTCCAGCTATGATATTACATATTTTTTTAAGTACACATGACGTATTTATTAAAGTAGAACAATTCTCTTCTTAGCCGATGTTATGGTAGTATTTGGTGAGTCACTCGCAAAGAAAAACCATACATATACTCTCCCTATATGCAAAAAAAAGCCTTATATAGACTCACAAGCAAATGAATGTCTGACGACTATAGTTTAATGGTAAGACATTTGACCGAAACCAAGGGATTGTGTGTTCGTGTCCCACCGAGTGTCGATAAAAAACACATGGTCTCACTCCATAAAGGTCGCTAAGGTCATACAGCGTCGGGACCTGAGTTTTTCTGGGATAATGTAACCACTGCTGCAATGGAAACCAGTCTCTAGACCCTTGTGGCTTGAAAAACAACAGTCCATCGATACCACTGGGATCTAGTGGTGTGCCAACACATTTAATGACTGAATAACTGAACGAGTCTACTCATTTATGATTCATGGGGAAAATGATTCATTGATCCGTTAAGTGGCAGATTTGGGAACCGAACCCAGATTAGTAGCACAATGGATGAATGCGTTGCCAGTACTATCGATCAGCAGACCTATGGAAACGCTATGCTCACTTCGTAAACTACCTTAACTGTTGCCACTTAGAAATGCAAGGAAAGGAAACTTAAGTTTAATTCCTAAAATTGGCAAAATGTCAAATTGTTTCCTTTTACATTATGTTTTCTAATTGTACATGATTTTATTTTTCGCATCTAGCAACATATATTTTGTATAATTATAATTTTATTTTTTATATTTGGCAGCAGTACGTGTATAATTGTTTTCCGAATTCTAAAATCAGTCTTCTGTTTACCATCGATGTGTGCACACGTACCACAAAGGCTCCGACAAAAAGGCATACTAAATTGCTTTAGCGTTGTATTTAATTATTTATCTTTCTGCCATCTTAATCAACTATTCTAAATATTTAATGTTTTAATAAATATTATTTTAACTGAATGAACTACGGCATGTCTTCAATATTCAAAGCTGCAATTGGTGACCCGGACGTGATATTCAAAGCTGCAGACCTACATTTTTCCGAGGAATATAAGCCTATTAATAGGAAAGCAAGCCCACGAATTACAGTGAACAATTTACCTGTAAGCGCCATTATGTTTTTTCAAAAACTACTTTTGGGAGTATGCCATTAAGGCTACGCAACGTGAAAGTGTTCCCATTGTACAACCCACGGCTTTAACCTCTATCATCCTTCACATGCGCATATAATTTTACGGTAACCGCCTGTCCTAAAATTGCGTACCTGGAGTTTGTTTCTGGAGATATATTAACCAGCGTACATCCCGTGACAAAAAAGTCAGAGCCGGGACCGGATAGACCTTTTTGGGGGTATCCCTGTAGCCATAGGCATAACTTAAGGGTTAAACATAGGGTTAACCGGGGGGGACAAAACCCCCAAATTTCGTGGAAAAAATAAGATTTTGCCTCTGTTATAAAAACAATAGGGACAAGTGCACCCTTTGCCGCCTCTAGATTGAGCCTGTAGCATAAATTAAGCTTGTAAAATTATTTGTTTTTAGGTAATGAGGAAAACGATATTTTTTTTTTCTTGTATTAATCTTTTATTTAATTAACATTTACTTAAAACACGCATATTTATTTCCAAAATAAAATAAATTAATGATAATATGGAAATTTTGTTTATAATATGTATATATATATATTATAAAATTAATATTAAAGCTTTCTGTTGCTCCTTTTTTAGCCAAATTATTTCCTCATAATTAGTATTACCAAGAGCATCCTTGTCTACACACAATACTGCTAGGCAGCTTAATTTTGACTGACTTACGGAATTTTGTAAATAATTTTTTGCTCCTCATAATTCTCAGTGATTTTTTTTTACAATTACATTTGAAATAGTTTCTGCTTTTTCCATTCAAGGTATTTTAAAAGAAACGGGGCCTGACATTTTCTTTTTTGCCTACGCTATAATCCGGCTCTGAACAAAACATATTTTTTGCAATCCAGGAATACACCAAGGGCTTCGAAACAAATAAATCTGAAATAACAAAGCTTAAAAAAATATATATACTATTGATTTGTATAAATAATAAAAAAGTATCATAAAATGCAAACTTCACCCAACAACTCGTGAAAAATTATTTGGTATTGAAAACACATGGGGAAAAACAAGCGCATGTATTATTTTATTATTCATTTTAGAACGAATTCCCTATGGTGTTTTAAAAATAAATAAAAAATAAAGCGGTGTTAAAAAATATTTATAATTTATTTGAAAAAACAAAGGTTCCAGTGAACGACACTAAAATTGAGCGCATATGCTTAATAAAATAAAATTGTTTTTATTGATAATATTATATTTCATTTTTCACTATGTTATGTCCAAACATCAAAATATAATATTCAGATCAATTTAAATTCTGGCATATTTTAATTATTAGCATATATATTAAACCCACTGAACGTAATTGTTATACAATAATTTTTGCCACCCACGTATTAATTACAGCTCAAACTAGAGCTTATGTAATTTTGGAGAAAAAGAGACGCTTTCCCCATCCTGGATTCGAACCAGGGTCCCTCCGTGGGGTATCCCTGCGGAGGGTAAATCCAAAATTAACTTCCTAATATTAAATAAATTTTGTAAACTAAATGTCTTTTATTCGGTAACTAATTCTGATTTTACGTGTCAGTCCATATATAGAAGAGCCCATTTAAAAAATAAGATATTTTCGTTTAAAGTTTCCAATGTTACAGCAGGTTTTCTTTTCAAACATGATGGATTAAAAGCACAGCCATTAAAATACGCGATCGTGTGCATATTCCGCTAATCCGAAATCATATTGGACGCTAACTGATGGTATAGTAGAACTATAAATTCATATACAAGGTGTGTGTGATAGAACTATTACTTTATATCCAAGGTGAGTGAACAATCAATACATATCCAATGCGAATTGACAGAACCCTATCATTATATACAAGGATACAAGGATTATATACGTGATAGTAGAACTCCTATTAATTCGTGTCCAAGGCGAGTTATAGAACTCAAATATCAATCCCCTTGGAAACGGATTTACGGGTTTTTTACAATATTTCGTGTATAAATTTATGCACTTTGATTAAAGTTTTTTTTTTATTACAAATAAATTTGACACCCACGTATTAGTAGCTCAAACTAGAGCTATTTTTCAAAGTTTTCTTGTTGAAATACGAGCGTTTTCATAATGACGGTTTCGGTAAAACCTTTCACTCTGATAGTGTTCGCTTGGAAATTTAAATTATAGGTTCTTTACTTAAGGTTTTCAGCCACATAGTTATTTCCTTAATTGAAAACAAGTTCGCCACTAGCCGAGGATAAAAGCAAATTTACGGGCCAGTAGAGAAAGGTGTTGAGGTGATAAAACGCGGAGTTGTGGCGCACAATAAACTTTAATAACAAGGAGCTATAAATTCACTACGTGGCGCATTAAGTAACAAGCGTCATATTCTAGGCTGAAATTACACGAAGAATCTTACCCGCAGATTTATGGGTGAATGATTTTCCACGCCGAAAATGCCATCACCCGTCGAGTATACAATATCACTCTTAGTTATATTAAGACAGTGATGAATGACCGCTACTTTTGAATCGGTTATACAGGCGGATCTTGCGGTTACAACGATGCAATTTGCTTTACCAGTTTAAACCTGTTTTAAACAGTGAATGCAATGACTAATGGGGCCTTAAAAACAACTGCGGTACAAGACCATTTTTGCTTAAAATGAGATACGAAAGGGTTTTCTTTCATCGAACCGCCAGTAACGTGGCGCCATCTTGTAGCAATTAATTGCACTGTGGACATATACCAGTGTTACACGCAAGGAAACCCCAGAGGATGGATTTAACTTTTATGGACTTAACTCAAAAATTTCGTTTTTGTTACTTATACTGCTGTTGTTTTCAACGCCTCAGATATTTATATAGTTAAATCTATAACAATCTGTCTATAACGATGTCTTATCTTGAGAGATACAGACGATATCATGTTCAATCTTTCCAATAACGATCTCGTTTTGGTCCCTTAAGGTATCTTTATAAACAAATTTCACTGTATATATATCGTTTTAATTTATCTTTAGATAACCACCTCATTAAAAAATAGTTATTTTCATATAACCGTCGATTTAATAACATAAGAATAGAATGAAGCAAACATATGGCGGATAGCAACAGCTTATCTAACGTCATCTGGATCTAATAAATACAGTCACATGTATGTCTGAAATGCAACGTAACTGTTTTCTTGACTTTTGACACCCCTTGATGATTCCTTGATATTTTTCCGGCACAAGGGCACCAAAATTCATGATCGGCCGTGATCTACAAATTTCTAAACCTCTTAAAGCTTTGTGGACCAAATCCGAACAGCAGTTAGTCCGTAAGCCTGCTTCTTTTTGGCAGAGTTGGGTGAGGGTCGAGCGCTGTACACCATTGCCGAGCCACTTCCTAATAAAAGAAAAGTTTTTTGACAAAGATCTGCATATTTTCTGAGAAAATTTCTGCAGTGACTCTGTTTTTATTCATACTTTGTCCTTTCAAAAGATATATACTGTTTAAATATTTTACTATATAGTATCGGTTTTTTAAAGAATTACTGGTTCATAGTTTTGTGTACCAAGATTATATCTTGTCATATGGTATGGCATCGGCCGCTTAACATAACATTAATCGATCAATCAACCAATCAATCAACAATCAACCAATCAATCAATCAATATTTATTTCGCCATGACGCACAATTATACACAATTGAACATAGTGTAGTGGACAAACAACATGAATTGTGACTTGGCAGGAGATCAGAGAAAAAGTCGATATAAAAAGGCTTGACGAGTCTCGCCCCCCTTGTCTAGAATTTTAGTGAATGTACAAGATACCAAAATGCTACAAAAATAATTGATACTGCTTGACAATTAGTAATGAGCTAAAAAGTACCTTATTTTAAAATGTAACTGTACACTTTTTAAAGAAAATGCTTAGCAGAATCGGACAAATCAAATTTTTGAATGGCTAGGGGGAGCTTGAGTCCCTCCTTGCCCCCCAATACATGGCCGCCCATGTAGTAATTCAACAATATATTAGTATGTTTGTTAAATTTAGTTCAAAAATTGATTGACACATAAAGGTGGATTTGTATCTATCTATCTGCAAGAACTAAATAAAATTCCTCCATCTTTAGGCATATCAATGTTTGTTTCTATATCTGGTCATTCCCTCCTTCAATCCCTTAATTCGTTTGTTGGCTCAATACGTTCATTTCGTTTCATTCATGCATATCCATATTCTTTTACTATTTTTAAATTTCGTTCCCACAATGGATTTCAGTACTGTCCAACGTGGGTACTTTATACTTTTTCCGGGCACTATGCGTTCACAACATACCAACATCCTTTTAATCGTTTTAGTGCAAACTCTCTTTTGGGACTAGAATTGTTCATGATTTTAAAAAAGGTATCTTGTCCGCTCTCGACATAAATATTCATAAGGACCGCATTTTAAAATATTTAGTCTTTTACTTCTTATTTCATTCTAGCAGATCGCAAATCCGTATAAAAATGTATCAAATTAAATACTTGGGAATCCAGTTCTCGAAGTTGAAAATAGATTTTCTTTCATATTATTTTCTTTTCATGCAACTTCGTCCATTTTGCATATAAGACAACATTTGACGTAATTTTTTTTTAAAGTTATAATCTAGATTTGGACGAAGGACAGAGCTATTTAAATATTCATAATTATTTCCTAAATTTTGTAAAAGATAAAACTTATGATAAAATTCTTCACCCAATTTTAAAATTTAATTTTCTCATATTTTCAAGACTTTTAAGTTCAATTCAAAATTCAAAATTTCACTAAAAAACATTATTTTCATTTAATTCGTAAAAATATACTGTTGTTTGTTTTTAATTATTTAAATACTAGAATTAATTTTAAGGTAATGTATGTTACTTATATATTTAATTTAGTCCATTTAACCAGTTAACTTAGAATTTGTGTTTAAAGTTCATTACTTGGAAATGATGCTGAAACAAAACATATATGTTGAGGAATTGGACCGACCTGCTCAGAGCCAGACATACATCCCATATAACGTCTATGACATTCTAATTCATTCCATAGGCGTTATACATCCCATATAACGCCTATGGAATGAATTAGAATGTCGTCTGCGAGCTAGGCTAATACGCCCCACATCGGCGGAAGAGCTGACTAATATTCTTTTGCAAGAATGGCGTACAATTCCTACTGAAAAATTCCAGAAACTAGTAGATAGCCTCCCCGATAGAGTGGCAGTCATCACTGCAACAAAAGGTGGTCCCACTTCATAGTCATTTTTGACTTCTTGTTGGTTTGTTGAATTTTTATGGCGCAAGGATAACAATGGTCATTCTGCACCAAGCAAGGTTTTTGACTTCTGTAAAGGAGAAGCAAAACAATCAGGTGTGCGGATACTTTTGATCCTTATTTGCATAAATCTGGAATATTTCATTTTCAGAACAGGGGTGTTTGGTAATTTGGAATATGACAATTTGTGGAAAAACCCCTTATCACCTAGTTATTTTCAGAGAATTAGAGAAATACGGCTCACTATATTGTCGATAACTTTCTGAATTTTCAAGATGTCGTACTGGTATATTTTTTGAAGTTGCCCTATACCATTGGCTACAAAAGTGTGAAAGTAATTTATTCATATGTTTCGCGCT
>QLNU02013905.1:0-27248 GCA_006491805.2 Dysdera silvatica
TATAGTAGGCAGAAAAACGGTATGCATGCATGCCATATCACTGGGAGTCTAATGGCGCAACAATGGATATACATTCACCTCACCGAGGAATCCAAGTCTCTTAAAGCTTGGGGATCCAATGTACTGGACTATGTTTTCCTGAATAGACAAAGCAGTATGATGACAATCCGATTATGGGTAACCCAGTCTAGTGTGTGAGCTTACATTTTCTTTTCAAAACCTGGTTTACACCTGGATAGCAACTAGGGTAGTCACTAGCCCGTTCACCCTGCTTACAACCAAAGTAGGTGCACTTAAAAAACAAAATGGTACTATTACCCCATAAGCAAAATAATATAGTATGTGGAAGGTGAGACAATGCCTCTTGACTACTAGACCAAAAGCCGATCCATTTCCTGATTACGGCACCAGACTTCATGAACAATGAAAAATGTGGTAGCAGGAACAGCTGGTGAGCTAGTAAAGAGTCTGCCTTCAAATATATCATCTTCCATTAAACACTAGAACTATTAGGTTTACCGGAAAATTCTGTTTGGGTAGTGAAAGAAAATAGATTTTTCGTACCTGTAATATTATTTATTGTACAATATAATTTCTACAGTTACTTATGACCTATTGCCAGTGGGATGGTAATTTGTAAATACCATTTTTGAAAAATGTTTTGTCCTCAGAGGGGAAGAACTCAAGTAGTGTTTTGCTGGCATCTGCTTCAGTTTTGAATTTGTTTTCCCTTCAAAAAATTTTGCAAGAAGAGAAACACAAGTGATAATTGGAGGGTGCTAGGTCTGGGGAGTAAGGTGGATGCTGCAGAATTTCTCAGCCTAGCTCTGCGATTTTCTGACGAGTCGCTAAAGCAGTGTGTGGTCTAGAATTATCCTGATGCAATATGATGTGCTTTCTATTGAATATTGCTGGCCGCTTTTCTTTGACTTCTTTGGTTTAAATCATCCATTTGCTAACAGTATCTCTCCAAATTGAGCTTTTCGTTAGGTTTCAAAAGCTCGTAATGTATTGGTCCTTGGACGTCCCACCATATATACAGCATTCTCGTATTTAGGCTCAAGCTCAGTTTAGAGGTGGAGGGTTGTCCGGGCTCACAGTATGCTCTTTTCCTAAAGATGTTTTCGTAGGTAATTCACTTTTCATCATCAGTTACTATCCAGTCCAAGAGGGGTTCGTTTTCGTTCCAAGCAAGCAGAGATGTGCATACGACTCCTCAATCATGTAAAATTTTCTCACTTAACTCATGAGGCACATATATGGAATATTTATAGACCAACCCTAGCTTCCGAATATGGTTTGTTGAACTGTTAAGCTTTTCCGCAATCTCCGATGTTGTCAAAAAAGGACCTTACTCTATCATGATCTTGACACTATCATCATCGATCAAAGATGGCTACTGGTGGCTTATCATTAAGGTCGAAATCACCTGCTTCGAATTTTTAGAACCATCTACTGCACATTCTATCCGAAACTACACCTCCACCAAATACTTCCACTAAATTTCAACACGTTTCTGTAGCATTTCTGTCTTGTTTGAATTAGTACAAAATACAGTATCATAAATGAACAACTTTATCGGTAGCCATGTTTACACGATCATGTCTAACTTGACAATGAAATGAGACACTTTTGTTTCAGTTAATTTAGAAGAGCAGATGTGTATAAATGCAAGGATAAAGAGAGACAGCAATATGCGTCTTAAATGAACATGTGCATGCATGTTGAAACTTGAGACGATATTATCTGACAGAACTTTCTGGTATACCTAATAGTACTACACTTTGGGTTCGAACTTACACTGGAATAAGAAACTCTCTGATCAATCACAAGCTTTCAACAGAACCTCGGTTGTGGAGAAACCTGCTTCACGTTTGCGGGATATTCAGCTGTTCGAAACAGAAGTTAGGGAAGTTCCCCCCGAACTTTTCGAGGTTCAACCAAAACACTTTACTTACCCCCTCCTTTTAGGTGTGATTTTAAATTCTTTGGCAATTCTAGGTTTACTGGGTACATAGTAACCCTGTGAACATAGTGCTATTCACAAGGCCATCCTTAGCTAATGTGGAGTCTGGGGCAAAAACGTATTTCGGGACCCATACATATGAGTAAGAAAACGAAACAAAAAAATTGAATAATGTACAACCACTAGTGATGGACTAAACTGTTATTTTTGAATAACGTGTTCCAACCGGATAAGATTCCAATCACCGGTGACTGGAACGTAAGCGTTGCTTCACAGGATATGGAAATTGAGGAACTTAACACTAACACATTTTAACGCTCAATCTGTAACGATACGTCGCGTCAACTCCATAAAAATAATAAATCCTTTGGAAAAAAATACACACATATGAAGTACAAAAATAATGAGAAAAAGTAAGGCTTTAAAATATTGAATTTTAGATATTTGAAACATTACACGATATTAAAAATTAAAGAAAGTTTAAAAAACTAATTCAAAGTAATGAAATACAGCAAAAAATATTGATATTGCTGTAAATTAATTGGTAAAACATACTGGAAGGTTACAATGTGGAACTAATTAAACAGGATAATAAACAAAATGTGTATTCTCAGCTGATGTAGTTATACACATGTATGTATTCAGAATTTTTCATGTGTAAAGCTCAGTAATGTAAAAATATTAATACTTGTACTAATTAATATACATGGATAAAAACTTTTCGATTAATTATGCTTAAAAATTGCAACTAAATGTGACCTCTTGTAATATCAGACGTGACACAGGGAATCAGCGCCTGAGCCCTGACGTCAACTTGACTGACTATGCCGGATGTTATTGTAACAACCCGTTATCTCAGCGCGTTTCCTGTGTGATGAAAATGGAGGAATATGTTCCTAAAATGGTGATTTCTCGGTCACCAGTGATTTTTAACCGTTACTTAAAGTAACTCCTGTTCCTAGTCAACGGTGACTGAAATAACAGCTGTTTCAGAGGAGCATACTGTTCCTGGAACAGTGATCACTCGATAACAGGTGATTTTTAACAGTTACCTTAAATAACTCCCATCTCTAACAACCATTAGATGACACGAAATGCGAGAGTTGAAGCAAAAATATTTTTGGAGAAACTTTCAATATTACAAAAATTTAAAGTTTGAGAATTACATATCGTAGGGCCCGAGACCCCACTCCCCCCCGGTTAAGAGCGGCCTTGGCTGTTCACATTGGGATAATAATCACTATAAACTAGCACTTAATGGATGCAATGTCAACTTTTACTAATGCAATTGTAAACCAGCCTCAATTCCCACAAAAAAATCTAGCATAAGCCAGTAAATATAGTCATGGAGAAAAACTTCAAATTTTAGACTTGCAATAAGTTGTATTTGTTAAGGCCCCCAGATTCGTGAAACGAATATTTGTGCATTCACTAGACAATGGCATATTTCCTTATTGCATTCAAAACAAATTGAACTACAAACACAACCACCTCTATAACCCTACTCCCGCTATACCAATTTTTAATATAAGACCTGTTACCTACTTTTACAAATTCATAGAAGAGATCCAGTCTTTCCTGCGGTGTTTTTTCCAAGTCATCGTTTAGCATGAGGCCTTTAGCACCAGCAGTGAGCGATTCCATTCTTCTGGCGACAGCATCAGCATCGGTATCTTCACACCAGTCATCTTCATTTTCGTTTTGCTTTGAAGAGAAAATGCAGTGTTCATTTTGCAGGCCTTTACATTAGTTGATACAAAGAAAGGACAGACATTTATGCCAGGCTTCCATAACAAGCGAAAACACTTACCTTTTCAGGTGATCCGTTTTCTTGATCGGACTCATGCTGAGGGCTGTGCGATTCATTGCCGTCTCCATTCTGTTGTCTTTTAGGTGTTTTATCACCTTTACCTCTGCGCCTGCCTTTCTTACCACTCTCAGCATTTTTGGCTGGATCCTATGACAAGTGGAACATGACATATATAAAAATGCACGAAAAAAAAAAGAAAAAAACAGCAATGACTAAACTTATTTGCTCTCATTTACAGCATGAACTCTTGTGCCAAATTTAATTTTAAACTATCCTCGCTTCGAAATAAACAATTTCTGGTCACTAATTATAGTAAACACATTAGAAAGCATCCAAATTTGCATAATGCAAACAAG
Source organism: Dysdera silvatica (assembly GCA_006491805.2). NCBI lineage: Eukaryota > Metazoa > Arthropoda > Arachnida > Araneae > Dysderidae > Dysdera > Dysdera silvatica. The sequence goes on from QLNU02013905.1 coordinate 4,133, forward strand.
TTTTGAGACCATAAAATCAGCTAACAGAAACCAAAACAGTTTATAATTTGATTAGTGAATTTACAAGTACAACAATCGCATCTGAAAAAAAATTACACTAAAAAAATTCAATTGTTCAACACTTAAAAAGTTTTCACACAATGAACACCTGATTGTATATTTATATAAACACAATTTAACTTTAATCAGTAGACACATATTTTTCTTTTATTTTTTTAGAAATTCCTTTCACAGGGATTTTTTTATTATCATAAAAATTCAGGAGATTTAGGAATTTTTCGGGAGCTCGGGAGATTGTTTCAAAATTTGGGAGAGTTGGCAGCTATGGCTTCAACGGACAATTTCAAATTCCCTGACGATTCCAGGTTGCATAGGAAGCCTGTATATAATTGCGAATCTGGAGTCTCAGCTTCTATTCCATTTAAAAGTATATATGATTATATACAGGGGGGGAAAAGAAACTGGTACAACCAAAACGACTTACAGATGAGATAATTTAACTAAATCCACTACTTTTTAGTACTTTAGTTATGTTTAACATTATTTCCTAAAAAACATGGACATTAATTTTATACAAATAAGAAATTTTGTGCAAAAGGGCAATTTTTTTGGAGGACAAAAGTAGAAGTCCTTTGAACTTTTTATTATGTCATGCAGTACGAAAATATGAAAAGTACAATTAAAGAAAATTGTTTTAATAAGCAACTTACTCCAAAGCTGAATTTTATATTTCCCTGACTTGAGAAATTTTAAGTGCAAAGGCCTGACGTTTCCCCGTCAAAAAAAAAAAGAAACTTCCATGACTGAGATATTTTCCAGAAACACTGCCGTTTATTATCTTTATATGAAAAAATCCACTGCATTTGCAGCCCACACAAGACCACTGACTTTTTTTTTGTTGTTGTTGGGGGGGGGGTAGCTTTCCAACTAGAGGACCTAGTTGGAAAGTTACCTAGTTTTAAAGTCTAACAAGCAATTTTAATCTTTGCCAGTCTACTACTAAATCACAGGAATCAGAAGTAAAAAAAAAAAGCATCCCACAGTAGATTAGAGATCAACACTATATTTTTCATATAGCAGAACATCAAACTTCTACATCCACCACTGCAGCTGCATACAGCATGGGGTTTTAGTGTCAAGTTCAGCCAGGAATAACAGGTTCTTGAGCAATGAATACTCCCATTGCTTACAGAACCAAATCCCAGTGGGCAGAAGAAACAGTATTCTCTAGCACCACTGGGATCAAAACTGAAGTAACGGCACAATAAACAAAAGTGCTACATCTGTATCACCGCAAGGTTAATAGCATTTATTATGCTTCTGTAGTTCACAGTTCTTAAACAATTACTGAATCCAAACATGTTACACTATTTCATTAATTCTACTGGGGTTGGGTTGGTTGCAATTTTATAGCGCAAGGACAGCAAGGGTCATTCTGCACCAAACAAGGTGGGACTGGGGTTGGGGGACAAAATTTAAGGCGCCCCTACTCAGTATAGCAGATGGGGACCCCAACCAATCATTTAATGAACAAATTATACAGCAAAATCTCCTGATAACAATACCCAATGTAAAGATAAATCCCTGTACAATGATTGATAATTTTTCTCGGTAAAATAGTGTTGTAGAGAGGTTTTACTGTATAATGAACCCTCCCTATAACAATAACTCTCTCTACAACGATAATTTTTCTCGGTCCGTATAATGTTGTAGATAGGTTTTACTGAATTAAAGTTGTTAAAGTTCCAACCACTCCGAGATTCTCAGGCATTTCCTTCCACTGCACCCAAATTCTACAGGATGAAGACGGTTCACAATTATCAAGCCCTTGCATTTAACACAAGCAGTTGGAAATGGCATGTTTTACTAATGAGCACCTTGTATTAATACCACAACTACCAATCAGTAAGGTTCGTTCCACATAGAAAATAACTGAAGCCAAAAAGCAAGCTACAAAATTCTTACCTGCCCCGGAGGATTTTTCAGAATAAAGGTTGTTAACTTGTGGGTTGAATCAAGCTGGCCGCTGTAACCGCAGGGAATGCACTTTGTGTTGATAACACCTTTCTGGGGAGGAACCGTCTGCAAGAAAACACTCACTTTACCACCAACGTTTTCCAAAACAAGTTATAGAGGGTTGCAATCGAGATTTAACACTACATAAAAACACATTAAATATTAGTACCAACACTTTTCAGATGAACGTTTTTACGGCACAAAGGCAGTAGAAGTTATACTATGTCGGAACCCACAGGTTTCCGAGGGACCTACACTTTTGCCAAGCGGGGATCCGAAACCTGCTGGGACAGCATCTGTTTTGCAATAGAATTTGAGAGTCGAAATTGGGTTAGTGGCACGATGGACAAATGCGCTACCACAATGCTACTGAAGTGGCTCGACATTAACCCAAGAAATCCGAATCCCCCCCACCCCTAATTGTAGAGAGTGGTTGGTCTGTAGTTTTTGTTCTATTTTATGGTATCGTTGGGAATCGAACCTAGGAAAATGGCATATCAGACGAATGTAGAACCACTGCAAGGCTTCAATTGGGGAAAACCATCATGGACATGCACAAACTATGACACTATTTCATCCCCGAGAATGTCAGCTCTCTCTTTCCTCAACAATTGAAGTCACATTAATTCATATATAATTGGGCATCAAGATTTTTCAGCATTAACAAACAATATACTTCAACACATTTTGTCAATGAAAGAAAACCTTTCCACTTCATTCGATTTCTTTAACCCAACTTCTGCTTGAACTGAAGTTAAAAATCAAACATGGTGGTTCTTCACTCAAAAAATTCCCCCGTCTTGAACCCTTATGAACGTGAATAATACATGAGAATCATCGCCACGTTTGGGGTTTCACATATCAGACTGAACACTAGAAAATATTATGGGGGTCCGGTTTGGGAACAACATTTCTTTGCGTCCTCCAAACAATACAAAACCCATGACTACACTTACTATAGATACACCTAGTCAATTCAAAAACGATGACTTATTTTAACAGTAAACTTTGGAACTTACAAGAACAGTTTCGGGATTATCGCATGAAGCACAGAGGACAAATTTCCGGATAAAACCATCAAGCAAATCCTGAAGTTTAGCAGCTTCGTGGGAGCCATTAATAACGTAGCGTTCATTTTTAAGGTCAAATTGGGTTTGTGCACCAAGTTCGCATCCAAAATATTTTGTGGGATCTAGGAAGAGGGAAAAAAAAAATCATTAAGTAACATGGAAAACCAATCTTCTCACAAGCCACTTGCTAAGATCATACACACGCAAATTATAAGATTACAAACTTACAGGTTGGGGGCCTGTTGAGGGCCTTAGCTACTTCGACCATATTAACAACAACAGTTTTGATGCCATTGCCTTTTTCCTCAACCTGCAAAAAAGGAAAATATTCATTACAAATTAAAGCAATTATGATTTTACAATAGGGCCTTTTGAAGAATTACGCCAATAAAATACATTAAACTCAGAATTACCAACGACAATTGGTGGCATGACTACCACAGATTTTCCGAGAATATATTGGATATACTTAGCAAACATTAAAATTTTGAGAAATCCCTCTTTTATAAAATTGTGTATACAAATATACATATAGCAAAAACATAAAACTTAGAGGGGGGGGAGGGGTTGAACCCACTTATAATAAAGTTGAAGGGAGTCACGAAAACATTTACTATACGTGAACTTCGTTGATTATATTTTTATACCTCAAGGGATATATTTGGACTTCAATATATCCATTTTTTGTTTTTTTTTAAATGCATTTAGCAGAGGGTAAACATAATACACATATGACACTTCCCATCGTCGCCCACAGATGGAAAAACCACCAATTTAATTTCCATAAACCAACCCACAGGCATATGCGGAAAGTTCATAAGGGAAAGTGGGGGGGGGTTGGAGCTCCAACAAATTTGTACATATACAAAATGTCATTGAAATGGGAAGGTTTGCAATCCCCATCAACACCCCCTGCATACACCACTGAACTATCCCTCTTTTCTCAGCCTAGATCTCTTAAGCTGGATTTCCTGGAGGTCTATCACATTAAACTTAATTCACCTAACAAACAGTTATTTTGACACTAGCGTAAGGTTTAAAAACACGACGTTTCGGGAGCCAACTGCTCCCTTTGTCAAGTGAAGGCAGAATGAAGAGTTCGTGAAAGTCCTAAGCTTATATACCCGCATGTTGGGAATCCCCATCTGACGCCATTTGGTGCGGAGCAGTTCCAGCTGGGGAAACCCTCGCCGGGAAAGCCCCCGCACCCGACGACGTCAGATGAACACCCCCAACTCGAGGTTTTGCAAAAATCCTGTAAGGTTCTGGTAGAGGTTTTGCGGTGTTTATTGCACGACTCCTCAAACCGTAGGTTTCCCATGATTCCAAAAACAGTCTACTACCCAGATTCATCACAATCTGATGTAATACTTTCATCGAATGCCAATCTGGTTCGTGACCCTCCCTGAAGACATGTTCAGCCAACTGGCTTGAATCGTCTCCCCTAGCTACCGCACGCATATGCTCCTTCCCTCGTAGACGTATCGATCTTCCCGTCTGTCCAACATACACCGTATCACAGTCTCCACACGGTATTTGGTAAATGGCACCAAAATTTTTTTTTTCCTTCTTTAGGGACGCGATCCTTAATTTAGTAATTGATAACGCAGGGTGTAGACAGGTTTGTAGTAGGTCTTAACATTCACACGACCGAGAATTCGAGACAGCTTTTCTGAGACACACACCACATATGGCAAAAGCACTGATGTCTTCCTAGTCTCATCCTCTACATTCCTGTTTCCACCACTAACACCACATTGGTTACGAGCGATAAATTTACTCGGGTAACCGTTCTTTTTCAACACGCTTTTGTTGCGTCGTAATTCAACATTGCGAAGGTCATCATTACAACAGTGTGTAAAGGCTCGTGGGTGCAAGGCTCTAATTACAGTATCGCTGTAATAAGTTTTCAACACTATTAAATAACATATATGCAACATGTTATCGTTTTACACACTGAATTTAGTGTGCAACATCTTTAAAATACTATATTTTACAAGTAATTTAAAGATGAAAAAAAACAAAAACATTGTATAACCATTGTCAATAACTATACCTTAGCAAGGAGTCTTGGCATTTTGTAGCGGTAAAACTGGTCGGAAAGACTACGATTAACGTTGATATTACTCATCGTTAAGCTTGGTTTTTGCTGCTTGTTAGGGGAAAAATGGACAGAAAAAGAGGAGAAAATTGATCAAGGAGGTGCAAGAAACTGGCCTGCCACATTCCCTGCGTGTTAAGCAATCCAATGGGAAATGAGACTGAGGGAACACGGAGTCAAGATCGAAACGGACGCAATTTTTGATGGTTACAAAGCACCCTGTTGGGGAAAAAAAACACAAATATTTTAATCCACACAGTTCAACAAAACTGAAATCATATTTCAAAAACATACATGTATAGAAAAAAAATACTCAGTCCTACCTAAAAGTACCATGCATAAATTCCCACAAACTCATTAAGATATTGGCAACGTAAGTACGACTGCCTTACCTTACTGCTTGCCAATTAGTATTCCGCTGCTTCCGGCAATGCATAAACCTTCGTAGCGCTATGCTCGTCGAATTAGGCGACTCTAAATTTTCCTGATAGTGAGCTGGATTTCCATGACCTAAGTGTTCTGCAAAAGAAAAAACATAGAAATTACTGTCCCACATCAAAGGGAAGTGTTGTATCGCACATTTGGAAATAAAGGTATGCAACTAAGCTAGGACACAAAGGCTAAGTAGGACTTTTTGCTACAGGATGGTACTTTCACATCCATATTCCCAGTCAACTTGCAGAGTTCCCCACTTACCATGGAGAAAAAAAAATCCCTAACATTTCCCCCAACTAATCAAATTTTGAATGTAGCTTTGGGGGGGGGGATAACTTCCAGTTTGCATGAAATTTAACTATTTAGAACATAAGTCAAGGAAATTTTTCCTCACTTTTCCAGGTTTGACTAAAAACTCCCATTTCTCCCCACGACTTTTAGGGACAATAGGTTCGCCAGGTATGTGGGAACCAGTGGTATACTGATAACTACCACAAGGCGGAGGGCCCCTTTTTTCTTCACTTATTTGCCATAAAATTTATAAGTAAAAGATATTATATTTTTTGGTTAATAATTATTTTTTTTAATCTTTAGATAAAATATAAAATAAAATGGTTTTCAACTGTGGTCAACTCATTACGGGTATTTACTTTAGCTGTTTTCATTGGACTCATTTGGACTCAACATTCCAAAACTATAAAATCTAGAGAGTTTTGAAGTTATAGTATACGCTGCGCCAGAACGCTACCTCATGAAACTGTGACTAATAGACATGTGTTCTGCTTAAAACATTGGAATGTGCTGCCGATTAATTTCTTATAGAAGACAAAACGTGTTTTTTTTTCATATATGCATATACAAATTAATTTTCGTAAAAGGAAACCCCTAAAAAAGTTATTGTGTGGGAGGTCAGCGACATTTTCCATTGCACCACTGATAGGAATCCTAGTGCATGTAGTACCCCCTCTCCCCCCATTCCATAATGTACAAACCCTTATGATTATCTTTCAGAAGGATTGAGGTGTTTTATCGGGTCATTCCCTAATTCATGAAGTTGAGCTGGTCGAGACAGATCATACACATATATTTTCTGTACGTTTTCCTGTTTCTTCTGAAGTAAAAAAAAAAATGGTTGCACTATTTAAACTTTTTGTGAGTGTCTTAACATTCCAAGACAGAATGTTACATTTTCGTGACAGATTTTCAATTTCGGTGGGGTTTTTTTCTAAACTTTCGTGATGTGTAGACACCATGGTTCACATTTCAGAAATCATTACAGACAAGGTGCTTGGCTAAAGGAATACATAAACATTGTAAAGTATACCCAGCAATGTAAGGTGTAAAAGTCTGGTGGTAGATTGCTTGGCATCATTCATAAGAATCATCCATATTACTTTCAGATCGTGAAAATAATATTGATGATAAAGCTGCTGTTCAAGTCATAAATTATCAGATAATTAAAGACGTAAAAAAAATTGTTACAGCTCTTAAAACCCATTGCTGTTTCTAAGTATAAAATTAAATCTGTGTAAGGTTTGAAAAAATGACTTTTCCATTGCAGATGCTTGTGACAAAATTTGGTTGACTGACCCTAATGGATGACTAACCTCAGATGAATCAAAAGATAAGTAAACATAATCAGGCAGTTACTCATCATACATGAGTTTATATACTTCATCCAAAGTACATGTGATCTAAATTGTCACATGAGCAGGAAGAAAATACTAGGAAATTCCTTAATGTCATTAACCTAAATTTTGTGCTTTATAGTTTTTTTTAGCAAAATCCGCTCCTTTTCCTCAAACATACTCCAATAAAATCTTCGAAAATGTCTCAAGCTTCTACATGATTGTCTAGTTCAAAGAAAACTATAAATGAAGATTTGTAACACTTGGCTATGCAGTGTTGATATTGCCTACAGTACTGGTGGGCTTGGAAGAATATTTTTCTTAAGCTATTGGTCTATTCCTAATAAATTAAGAAATTATTTGAATTAGGAAATCGCACCAAAACTGATATTTTATTATAGACTGCTTCAGTGAAAAGATCAGATTTACATGCTAGTGAATTTGCTACGATGTAACTTTTGAATAACGTTATGAAGATTGTAACTAAACATATTTTACTTTAAAATAAATTCCCTTTTGCAATTCTGAATATTTTGGTAAGTTTTAACACAAAATTATTTTATGGGTTTCTGCCATTCTAGTTTTAAGCAATTTGGCAGAAACTTGCCAACCATGGTGTAGATGATAAAAAAACAAAGTAGAAGAGAAAACTTAATTTAAGACAAAGGAAAAACATTTAAAAAAAGATAACACCGTATTATTTAATATCGATATTAAAAAGAAATAGGCACATCCACAAATATCAGACTGCGAGGCCACACATTCTCATAGGGAAAATTTGCATAACTAGCAGTGCGTCGTACTAGCAAATCCCTGATTTCTTCAACGTTTATACCAAATCTCATTTTCCCTGACAAGTCCCCGTTTTCCAGAAGAGTATAAACCCCGTCTGAGGAATATGAATCTCCGATTGTCCAAACCTCAAGACTATGATAGGTAGTAAAATGACACACATCCTGTGGTACCGCGCCATTGGAATCAAACCAGACTTAATGGTATGAGAAATGTACCATACTGCATCAAGACTGCCATGCAATCTTAAGTTGAACATGATATAAGGGTTGTCAGAATGAAAAGTGGACATGTGTGATAGCATCAGAAGAGAAGCCATAGCAACAGCAGCACCACCATTCAAGGTTATAAAGGTAGAAGGAGTGCATTGCAGACTGTGTATAACTGATTAACCAGTTCGCATGAGAGCATTTAAAGTGAATGTAAAGTCATGCTAAAGGTGGATGCGTCCAGAACAGAACAACCTGCAGTAGTACGGTTTTTAGTGATGGAAGGTGAGTGTAATGCAGAAATTTATCTTCGAATGGTGGCTGTTTATGGTGAGCACTATCTAGGATGAACGGTTGTGAACAAATGGTGTAAAAGTTTCCGTGAAGGGCGGACATCATTGTCGGATCTGTAAAAACCAGGGCAAGCAAAGACCATGATCTTCAACAAACCCATTGCTGCTGTTGATGAAATGATTAGAGGTAATCGAAGAGTTACGACTCGTGACATCTCTGCAGCACTCTGAGTAAAGGAACGGTGCAATCAATCATACACCAATATCTGCAGTACAGTAAAGTGAGTGCACAGTGGATACCAAAACACCTTACCCCTGATCACAAGAAGCAACGAATGGGCCTCAATCTGCAGCATCTGATCCGTTATAACGAAGATCCCGCATTTCTGAAATGCATTATTGAGGGCGACGAGTCAGGGTGTCACCACTACACACCCAAATCGAACAGAATGCATATGCAATGAAAACACCCATCATCTCCACCAAGAAAATCAAAAGGGATGCCGGCTGCACGAAAAGTGATATTAACGTTTTTCTTCGATTACTGTGGGCCACTTTTGATTGATTTCCTGCCACAACAGTGCACTATCAATTCATCAGAATACTGCAGCACTCTCTCGCAACTATGCAAAGCAAATGGCCAGGCTTTCTCCCATAGCAAGTGATTCTTCTTCATGATAACGCCCACCCACGTGTCTCCCGTGAAACCCAGACGACCATGTACAAATTCAGTCGGGAAGAGTTGTTGGAACACCCAGGTACAGTCTGGATTTGTCCCCCTGTGACTATCACATTTTTGGACCACTTAAAAAATCTTTACAAGGGTAACGTTTTCATTTGGCCGACAAAGTGAAGGAAGCAATGCAGGACTTCCACAAAAAACAACCTCAATCATTCTACAGCAATGGCATTGACCAGCTGACGAAACGATTTGACCAGAGTTACATCACTAATGGCGATTTCTTTTACCAGAGGGTAAGATCATGCTGGAGGCATCTCCCTAAAGTATCCTATACATGTTCAATGGGATTTAAATCAGGGGAGCATGCTAGCCAATCCATTCTGTGGATATCTTAACTTTCCAGGAGCTCAACAGAAAGAATCTTGTGTAGCTGTGCATTATCATTTATAAAAACAAATTCAGGACCAATGGCACCCTGTAAAAGATGCATGTGGGAAAGGATAACTTCATTACAGTAACGATCTCTGATAACAACCTCTATCAAAAATATGGAGCTCCGTCCTTCTGTTCATCACAATGCTTCCCCATACAAGCACACCAGAACCACACCAACGGTGTGTTTCCCTGATGTTAGTGGGACGAAAGCTTGTCCCTACCTCTTTCCATATCAACGGGCATCGAGAATCGTTTATCAAACTGAAACGGCTCTCATCGGTAAAGAGGATGCAACTCCATTGATGAGGTGTCCAGTCTTCGTGTTCTCTACACCACTGTAAACTGTGCCGCCAACGGGTTGCTGTCAATGGTATAAAACGTTCAGGACGGCGGGCAAATAGCCCACTGTCATTAAGTCGTCTGGCCAGAGTAAACCTGGATACATGTCGTCAACAACATAAGCAATGTTGCCCGCTGTCTGCTTTTGATTTCTTTTCGCCTGAAGGGCTATATATCGGTCATCAGTCACTGTTGATTTGCTTGGTTGACCACCACCAACCTTTCTTACAGTTGTACCTGTCCTTTGGAAAGCTTTCCATGCTCGTAAAACAACACTTTTATCAATTCCAAACTCTTGGGCGATAGACGTCAAAGTATGCCCCTCCTCAAGCTTACTAATCGTTCTACCATGTGTAAAGGCATCCTGGTGTTTTCTTATAGCCACACTGCACGTACAATCTCACTTACACCCAAGTAAGAACGTCTGGAAATGCACCTTCCTTCCTTCTTTTCAAGTTGCCTTGCGCTGCACGCGCTGACTCGATGCGTTTTGTCCTGACGTCCCCTCTGATGTCATGGTGCTGATATTTGCATATGCATCACCCTTCTACTGAATTAAGTTTTCATTGTATTAATCGCAAAAAGCCCTTTTCAATAATTCCATGGTTGTATGCTGAAAGATGAATTTGTTGCTTAAGTTTTGCACACTAGTGTATATTCTGAAGACAACACAAATAATGAATGTTCTCAGGTAGTGAATATTATAGATGGGACATTTCTGTTAACAGAACTCAATCATCCAGGAAGATTATCCAACATTACCAGCATGCTGGTATTACAGAGAGCTCTACTGATGACGGCGAGGTTAAAATTCTTTTCCTGAGAATAGTTGGGAAGAATGAAAAGTTTTTTAAAACTAATGAAAGTGACATAAGCTATATTTCTTTCGAGCAAATTGTTTTAGTGTTGCCTACTCCAATACTTAAAAATGTCAGGAGCAGCCTCTTCTATGAGTTTCCTATGGTAGTTGATGATATGAACAGGGATAAAAATCGAGGAATTTGGAAAAAAATTGATTAAAAAAAAAAAAAAAGTGATATAACAATGTATTAAATGCAATAACGTAGCTATAAGTGTTTGCGCTGTCTTTTGGATAAATAATGTGATATTTGGTATTATGTTTTACTGAGTCCAACCCGTGACGAAAATGCAAAATTATTTTATTAAATACCCAGTTTTTTTATCTAAACTTTTGTAGCATTTGGAAGAACATTTTCTTAGCATATAAGTATTAGATTATAAATATTTTCTCTCTTCAGAAATCGCAGAGATAGTGAAAACAGCTTACTACGCCAAAAGGTAAGTAATTTTTATCCCACACGTGACAAAAGTTGGTAAAGAAAGACAAAAGTTTATATTTTGAAAAGCAAACAAAATGCAAACATGTTCATTTGAGAGTATTTATTTTCTAGAGTGCTTGAAACATACGATATAAAATGATTTTTATTACTTTAAACAACATAGCCCTTGAAATGGCAAAAGCATACATGTAATTACCCCGCCTATGACAAAAGAATGACCTGTGAGAACTAACTACCTGTATACCAAATTTAAAAGGACTCGATATGACTTAAGACATTTTAAATTCTATTTATATAAAAAAAAAAACTTGGGTCACAACTAAAACATCAATGCACGGTTAATTTTAATTGTTTTATTTTTTTAAAAAAAAATATTCTAAAAAATATACGTCATCTCATATACAAGGGGTATTCAAAAAGTAAGTTCCCTATTTTTTATATCGCATTACGCATGATACCGGAAGTTTTTGTGGCAGGGAATTTTAGTTTGGGTTCAGTGGCAACACTTTAATCCAGTTTGGTGACCTTCAAGCACTCAAGCCTTATTTGATAGCCAAAAGCCATACGGACTCCACTTCGTTTTGCAACTAATTGTGAAATATGCGGTGTGATTCGTTTTTTGATTGCAAAAAAAGAATCAGCCGTGGATATATATATAGCCAGTTATGCAGTGTTTATGGTGAAGATGTTATATCTATACAAATCATTCGTAATTGGCAAACAATACTTATTGAAGATAAGAGAAAATTCACAATGCCCGGCCTCACGCTGTTCATTAGGGAGTTTCTGCAGAAATTTAAATGAAAAATTTTCAAGCACCCTCCTTACTCTTCTGACTTTGCTCCAAGTGACTTTCATCTGTTTCCTGAACTTAAAAATCATCTCAGCAGTCACCACTTCACCAATGACATAATGAAGTACAAAAGGAGTTCCAAAACTGGTTTCAAAATTTAGCAGCAAACTGATATGATGAGAGAATTAAAAAAGCTTACCTAGGTACCAGAAATACTTGGAAAGAGATTGAGATTATGTAGAAAAATAGTGTTCAAAGGCACATATGCTTGGTAATTGTAATTTTTTTTTTATTATTATTTTCCTTGGTAAGGGAACTTACTTTTTTGGATACCCCTCATATTTATATGTACAAAAATTTATGGTATTTCTACTAAATTATGATTTAATGTTTTTTGTTTTTGTTTTTTTTAATCTGACTTGCCGTATTTTTTTAACATTCACATGTACTAAATTAAATTTTAACACTGTAAATGACTTGCTCTAACAAGTTCAAACTCACAAAGCAAATAACTTTAAAAAATCTGATTTAACTCAATAAAACCCGATTTAAATCAAAATCCCATTTAAATTAAAAACAAGACTTTCGATTTAACAAAAATTTTTTTTCATAGCCTGCTCTTAATTCAATATTGCAATCCACTTTATTGTATGCATTTTTAAAATAATGCTAATTTTTGTTTTCAAATTTCTAAAGTTCCTACACAAACGCATCACATAATAATCACAACCCCGATGCAAATTATTATGTATCCAAAATCTTTACTGCCGAACTGCATTGAACCAAAACAAACTTCTAGATTAGAGAAGCACCCCCCTTCATTCACAATCTTTTCATCTAATCGTGAAAACATGTTTGTTAAGTCGAGCACTAAGCAGTCTTAAAACCCTACTCACATTAAAAATTATTTTAAGATCAGATAACACATTAAAAAAATAAAAGATTGACATAGCATTAAATGCTGATGTGCAGTTTATAAGCAGTGAGCGAATGGGGCTTATACTTTAATAAGTATATGCATATAACATGGAATTACAATAGATGCAATTTTTCCCCATATATAATTCACAATATTTTATACTTATAGTATGCTTATTCATTTATGTGTGTGCATTATTCACAAAAACTCACTTTTATCTCTCAATATCACAACTAAGGAAAAAGCAACAGCATCTGATTGGGAACATGGGAGAGTAAAAAAGAGTGATAAGCAAAAGCAGTGATAAGATATTTTGGATTAAAGGTCACTGAACTGCAAGTGGCATCAATGAACACTGTCACAGAACTTCCGAGGATGTTCATATGATGTTGAGAGAGATGCACACATTTTAAGTTCTAGATTTACTTGCACTGTAAGTAATCTGGAATCTAGCAAATGATATAAGGTAACCCCAGAACCAGGTCATGTGACCAAGTCCAACAGAATCGAAACATAGTCCCAGTAAAACCCAAATATTGCATTGGGAAAATGCAAATCTGGGTGGGAACAGTTGATAACAGCAACAATCCAAACAAATTACATAAAGGTAAAACATACTGCTACAAGTGAAGAGCTAAAAAATACCACAAAAAAAAAAAAAACAACCATGCCTAGGAAACAAACTACTGCTTTACAGAGCTCTGACAGAACACAAGATCAAAATAGTGTTTATAGAAACTAAGAATCGGCTTGGGGCCAATTTATTTATAATTTTATAAAATCGGCATGAGATTAAAAAAAAAAATCATCGGTCAATCGTATTAGCCATCAGCCAATGTTAAATTGTTCACCCCCACCCCTTGATAAAAATCAGGGAAATAGACCACAATCTTCAGCTTTATCGCCACAAACTTTGCAGCGTCTATCCACTAGTGCCTTTTACATTTTCGTTAACATGTTGAATGCCATTTATGCATTTTAAACTTTTTCTCTACGGTCTACTTGGATAGAAATTTGCTATTCATGAGACCTGTTTTTCCTTAGATCCAATTGAGAAACTATGAATTCGGTTTCAGGCGTCGCTCTTCGAGGTGCGAGGAGTGTCACATTTGATCTTTTCTTCGTCTCGTGTCTGTGATTCTTACGGCGTAGTTTTGCTCCGAGTTTTTATCTAAAAAGACTTGTGCACCTTATGTGCAGTGATGGTTCTAGGACAGGGCTGATGGGCCATTCCCCCTAACACAACCGGATTTTATTATCCTGCCTATATTCACAAGTCCTGATGTGGCAGCCGTGCACATATGCAAGAATTTGTGATCCCAAATTTTTTTTTATTTCTAGAATCACCATTGCTTACGTGTGGTGAAACTGAATTTTTTTCTAGAGTACTCCGAAGGGAATTTCCCATTTTAGTTTTGGTTTGAAGTTCACGGTACGTTAAGGGAGTGCGCCGTTTCATACCTTCATTTTTCCTAGTAGCTGTTGTGCCTATTTCATCTGTCCGTTGAATATGATTATGGATTCTGTTTCATTTGCATTGGATTTCATATCCTGCATGACATACAAACACGAAATTAGGTTGGTTTGCATTTTTTGTTATACCTATGCTAAAGCCTGAACTGTGAAGTTTTGGGTTATTGGATAGCCAGAAATCGAGAAGAAAAAATAGTCTAAAGCGGAAATCCAATGAGTATGTGAGAAAAAGTTAATTACAAGAAAATATCCTCCATAAATGTTCGTATCATAATCTTTAGTAAACATACGAATTAATAATTGAAAACATCGGCAATCGGCCGATGGAATAAAAAAAAAAAATCGTTTTGATCGGCATAGGCAATGGTATGAAATGAATAACAGGTAAAAAATCCATCGGTCAAACCCTAATAGAAACTATGGTCATTCAGAAGCTGAGTAAATCAAACATTTATTATTTTTAACTTTCTTTTAATGTTAGAAAATGAACAAAGGGTCGTTTAGGAGCGGACGGTTGGTTGGATTTTAATAATGCAAGAATTATGAACATTAAATTTGGGAATCCCTCCCCCCAAATCATAGCCGAGTATGTGATATTATATAAATTGCTAGCAAAGAAAAGGTTTCATGGTGCCTGATGAAAACCAAACCCATGACCCCTTGGTATCCATTCATATATGCTTGCAGAGGGGAGGATGCTTGGTCGCGTATTGGAAGAGCCCTTAGCCGGATACTAAAAGGTTGTGGGTTCAGTTCCCACTAAGCGCCGTGAAATAATTTTTTGCTTTGCGAGCAATTTATCACAGACCTATGGACAAGCTGCACAAGAAAGGGGAATAGACAAAAAATGCTTAATATGATCCCTGACGCCAAAACCATGATAAATTTGAACACAGACTGGCTGGGTTGTTGGTTTTATGAGACAAGGACAACAAAGGTCAAACTGCAACAGAATCTGCAGTTTTCTCGAATAATCCAACCCAGGATTGCTAATCTATGGGAGGAGAGTTGATTGGTTGTATTTTTATGGTGTAAGGAGAAGGGTCATTCCACACAAGACAAGGCGAGACCGTATATGTGGTTTTAAGAACAAAATAAATTAAAAATACATTAAACGTACAATGAAATAAAATAATGTAACACCAGATCAGATTTAAAAAGACAATATTAGATAAAAAAAAATAAAATGATTTGGTGATTAAAAGAATCAGATATATATGAAGGGTAAAATTCTTTTGGCTAAAAGCTAATGCATGTTGCTGGTTAAAATTTACGAACGATTATATGGAGGAGGGAGGTAAATGAAAGGGCTGGGTACACATTAGAATCAAATCTAGATTACTCATATGGCAGCTGAATGTATTACCACTGTATCATCACAGCTCCCCCAACACAAAATTTTTACATACAATGAATTGGTATGACAAATATCCGCTTACCCAACCACTCTTGGTCCAGATATACAGAGAATATATTATGTTCAACTGTATAACGTTATCTTTTCCTGCTCCCTTGAGTAGTCATAGTCAGATTTCACTATATTTATATTTCAAAGTTACAAATCTTGTCTCTTGGGTGGGATGGGATGTCTAGACTCAAAATTAAACTTTATTTTTTCATATGTTATAAAGAAATGTGCAAAAACTTGCAAAAAAAAACCAAAGTCGTGTGAACCTTCCTAATAGCTCACTATTAAACGAAACATATACACCCCATGATATTAGGAATGACCCAATTAGCAATACATGATTACATAATGCATTTCCAACAGAATTAGTTGAATGTCATATGCAGCTAATTACTTCAGAAATATAAAATTAATTAGATGTGGCATGCAAAATTGCAACTGCAGCATGACTGGGAAGAGGACAATGAAACAAATTTCCCCCCCCCCAACTCCTTACGAGGCAGACAAATCAAGGATATATAGCGATTGAGCACAAATTTGGCATTTCTCAAGATTAATTGGTTGGTTGCATTTTCATGGCACAAGGACAGCGAATATTAGTTAATTGATGTACGCTTCTGATTGAATTCTTGTGAAGCAAGCACAGTACTTCTGCACCAAATCAGGTGAGGAATGTTGAGATTAATTAACATAAGATTACAAAAGGAACAACTGGGATGAGCCCGTTAGCTAAATGTGATCACAAGGTGAAGTAAACTGTGGACTTCAACCTGGCCAATAACCTTATAATTTGTAAGATTAGGATCTCCTTAGGCATGCTAAATCACTAAAAACCTGCAAATTCTTAATTGAAAATACGACCAGAAACGAATTACGAAAGTATTTCTAACAATTTTACTGAGGAAAAAAAAAAAACAGCCCTGAGAAGCACAAAGCACGTGAGAAAGTTAAAAACTTGAGACACGTATGATGTTTGAGAGTATGATGTCGCATGCCGATCTACTGAAATTTTAAAGCAATTTCAGGGGGAGAAAAAAGTGGGTGAACTATACACTTACGCCAAACAATTTTTTCCTTTTAGAAATCTAAAAAGGACAGGATGAATGTAAAATAATTAAAATTATTATCATTGCTATTAGCATTACTACTGTAATACCACTGCTATTATACTAGTACATTAAAACCTCCCTTAATGACCACTTCCCTTAACCATTTTTTCAGGAAACAGATTTTCTCCCTCCGCCATAGACCTATTGCTAAATTTATCTTAATACAGAGACCACCTCTTAGTAACCACTTTTTTCACAGAACCGACAGTGGTCGCCTTAGGGAGGGTTTAGTGTGTAGAGACCAAAGATAGGGGAAATAAAACAAGCAGAAATGTATGTTTTCTCAGTTTACCCCCTTTTCTGTAAGGATTCCAATTTAGAATTTGCAAGCTCTGTTAAATTTCTTCCTATGCATATATATCCTAAGGAAGAGTTCAAGTATTACATAAGCAATATTTTCACCATTTCAACACCCCTCCCCCGGTAAGCAAAAATTAACAATGGCCAACATAGGAAAATATGATCGCACTCTCCCACCCTCTAAAAATGCTTACATAATACTTGAAATCTCCCTCACCAATTATACCAGTGTTTCTCAAACTTCGGTCACTCACAAACCAGTTTAAGCATTCCTTTATCACAGACCACCAAACGGGGATTTCTCTTCCCCCATTAAAAAAATGTTACTTGAAATTAAGGTTGTTAACTATGGTTAGTAGTATTAAGTCCTACTTAACCACCATCACAGATTCCTCCCCCACCCCGCCTTCCCCAAGGAATGACATGACCAAATTAACCTTTGGTTTATGGGCAGACTTATACGTATATAATACCCCCCCCCCGCCAGGGACATTTATTCATCCCTTGAAATATAAATTATAGATAATTTTAACTTCTTTTTCGGTAAATTTTAAGCTTTACTTTTTTTATTTTAAAAAAAACTTTAGAAAATTTCTAAAATCTCCGATCATGTTCTTAAGGTATTGGTTGGTTGCAAAATCCACCTGAAACAAAATTTTTCGAGTATCGCTATTTGATAAAGACTGCATTTTGATTTTTTTTTTGTCAAATTTACAATGAAAATGACATCTTCAATTTAATTAAATAAAAAATGTAGATAGCATGGGTGTTTTCAGAAGATTCAAATCTTTTACAAAACAGCATTAAGAAGGTTTATAACAAATAACATTTATGAGAAATTCTTTAAATCTCACCAGAATCTAAATTTTAGCTGCGCCAGCGATTTATAGGGTTTTTTCTGAAATTTCGTGATGATCCTGCGGACAACTTAATAAGCCACCGTGGACCACACTTTGAGAAATACTGAATTATACAGTGGAACCTTGATTTACCATCTTTCTCACTTAAGCATCAGAGTTAAGTTCATTAGCGCCGCTCAGTTAATGTTGACAATTTTACACATTTGTGAGGCTCTACCCGCAGGAGAAAACATTGAAATTAATGTTGTTGTTGAATGAATGAACATTGACAAACTTGAAGCAGGTTTTGAGTTTGCAAGTGACGACGAACTCATTCAGTACATGTTGAATCCTAGTGATCTTAAAGAAAACGATGGAAGTGCACAGGAGGCTGGAGAATCTATCTACAAAAACTATCACCCATGCTGAAGCAGAATATATGCTTTCCTAGTGCATTGACTGGTTTAACAGTAGACTGAAGCATATGCTACTCAGCCATTACTGCTTCGAAGAGTACGGGATATGGCAGTCAAAGCAGAACTCAGTGTGCTAAAACAAAAACTGCATTTTTCAACCAACAACATTAATTTTACACACAGGTATGTAATGCTTTATATTCGTGTTTCATTAAACGCAAGTTATCTTTAATTCAAATAAACTTCGTTTGTGACTTCAGCAAGTTTCACAATGAAATTTTTTTCAAGTGCATAATTTTAATAAAAATATACTATAAATTTCCCCTTTCTCACTTAACTGTTGTTTCAATTATCCGTCAAGGCTCTGGTCCCGTCTCTGACGGATAATCAAGGTTTTACTGTATTTGGTCCCATCTCTGACGTATAATCAAGGTTTTACTGTATTATTTCCCTTGATTTATTAATTCTGTCACAGATTTTTAGCCACAAATTTTCTGAATTTTGTTTTCATTATACTTGCAGCAGTTTAGTTTACAGTAGTTTTATTACAGTAGCCTGTGTATATTCAATAATGAGCTGACTTACCAAAACTATATTACTACTTCGCACACAAAAAGTAGCACATGATTTTTAGCAAATGACTAAAAACTTGCATTTTCTAATTTTTAACTGAGTGGTCATTAATGGTAAAAAAATGCCTCAAAATTGCATTTGAAAGTACAAAATTAGATAATTTCATATTATAGCACTGATATTGGATTGCATATTCTTAACTACTAATTATTTTTGTTCAATTATACTGACAACAGCATACCAATTCTCAGATTCAGGATACACATGCAACATACTTTTCCTTATAAAAACAAGGCACCCAATTTCAAGGCATCTTTGGTCTATTGCAGAAAAGATGGCAAAACGTTGTTCATCTTCAACGTTGGCATTTTCAATACAGGTCATCAACCAGATAACAGGTACAGGAAAAACGTCAACTTCATAAAGAATGACTGGCATAGCCTTATCCAGTGGCCTATACCTCTGTAGGTTGATGTCCTCACCCCTCCCCACCTTTAATTTTGGTTGTCGAAAACTAAAATATTGCACATATAAAATTTTAGCCCTTAAACCTCCTCCCTCATAAATTTATTGCACATACTGTTGGTCGTAGCTCTCTTGGTATAGCACCACGGCAGCAAATTTATGAGTTTAAAAGACATCTGTGGCTAAATAGCCAAAAGGCTAGCATTGGCAATAATAGCATTCCTTCAATAGCTAAATTGGCAATGTTTAGTTAGCATTTTCTGATTCACAGATTTCGTGTTCAATTCTTAATAAGTTTTAGGCAATCACATCTATGACCGAAAGCACACTATCATTATTAAACACGTAACAATTGATGCATGTCTCTTAACCACGAATTTTCATACATAAAAATAATTTTAGAAATTCACAAATTACATTTAAAAACTAAAAATTCTAAACTAACATTTTCAGAATTGATTTTAAATACAAAAAAAAGAAAAAAATACCAAGTTCTTTGGTCAATACTAAAGTCAGAAATAAGTATATATTTTTTAATTAAATAACTTTAGTAATTTAAAATTTCTATATTATAACGCTTGTGACACTAATTTGAAGTTAGATACGATTAGCAGAAAAGTTTAGGACGTGGCGTAAGTTGCAAATTATACCAATATGTGTAAAAAAAAATAGATTATGAAATGCAATACCATTTCACAAAAAAAAATCTTAAATTATCAACAATCATCTTTTAGAACCATATTGTAAATTACCGAAGTAAACTCTTTAACGGACACCCCTGTTTAAAGGACACTTCTCCAATTACGGATGTTTATTTCCCCATAGCTTTCCCGAATCGCGGACAGATGGCCAGATAGAAGTCTAGTAGTGTTAGATAACAGAAACCCCAAGGTGTCCGCTATTCACAGGTTCCATTGTAACATCTTAATTTTTATAATTTTCTAAACACGGATCAGTCAACGTACCATTTGACACAAGGAACGTAAAGCTCTGTCAAACATCCATACTTCCGAAAGCCACGTGTCAACGGAAAGATTTCCCATATTTATTACCTCTTCGATGCCCATTTTGCGCAAATGGTGCATTTGCGTAATAATCAGCGACGTAGCTAATGTTTTGGAAGCCATAAACAAGAATTCATTTCAAATTATCAGGGGAGCAAAGGGATAAAATGAAGGTCCCCATTTCACAAGGGAACCTATTAAGCCTTCCCCCTCTTTTACTATATAGTAACTACGCTTCTGATCATATCACGTAAAAATGCATTAAAATAAGAAAACACTTACCGATCAAATAAAATAAAGACGTCATATAAAACTGTGGATCTACGCAGTTTATCGACAAAATACAACAGGAGTATTCGGCCACTACGGCAATAACTGCAAGATGCAGTTCTGAAAAGAAAGAGACATGAATTTACTCTGAGAATGGCAACAGGGGGGTAATTCGAGTCTATGGGATTAATATAAAAGTTACAGAAGGCGAAAATATTTTTCGCATATGGCGAGAATAGAAATTAAATTCTGCGTACGCCTCGACTCAACTTACTTTCTCAATGGCGATTAGAAAACTAAAGGCACCTGCTATCGAGAGTAGGAGAATCATTGATATTCTTTGCGACAGTTGGGTGCAAGAGTATATATTCTAAAAGAAAAAAAAAAAAGAAGAATGACTGCCACTGTTCGTGTATTTTATAATGCTTTTAGAATACTTATTGTAAACATTTTATAATAGGGTTGTTTAGCATTTTTTAAAAACGAATAAAAAATATCATATTTGAATAACAAAATATCGCTGATTACGAATATTTAAGTGAAATTTTGAAAAAAAAAATTGATTACATTTACATTAAGAACAGAAAATGCATGAAAACAGTCCAAAAATCACGTGACCGAAAACGTCCCCGCATTGACCGTATTTCTAGTGACGTCACTTCTGCCTTCTCCGTGGCTAACTAGAAGCCGCATTCCCGTTCTCGTTAGTCGCGTGTATGACGTCACAGCTGCCTTTGAGAGGTTGAGGTCGTTTTCGCGTCCCTTCTTTTATACGTCAAACTTTAAAAAAATTTAAAAGTTAAATACTGCACGAATATTAGAAATATTTTAAATTTATCCATTTTTCGATTCACGGAATCGAATAAAAAAATAAAAAAAATGCTGAAAACCCCTTTTCTTTTAGAATAGTTGTTTGCAAAAAGAAACAGTGGTCTATTTAGGAGAGTGGTAAGGGTCATAGTCCCCTCTTATTTTAGTAGAAGATGGATCAGAGGTGTATCCGGTGAGGGATTTTAGCAAGATAGCTAGAATAACGGATAGGTCCATCCGCGCCTTTCTTGGAATTGATTGACTTTGACACATCTTTTTGATGTCATCGGTGTGGAGTGAACAGTTGCTGTTCGCTTACGTCACGCAATTAAAACTTAAGGAAGGGCCCTAATGCCCATTTTCTATGCTAAAGCATGAAGCCGATTATCCCTGCACATTCATAGAAGAAGTTCACAGAAGTTTCACGTGTGCTTATTACAAGTAGCCTGCTTGTCGTGTCGGCAAAATATAATTTCATATACATCGAAGCCTCATTCAATTCACTTCCTTGGCCGCGATCTCAGACTTAATTTTAGTTCGAGTATCGAATAATTTTAGTTTTAAAACCAAAATTGTTTTGGCTTGAGATACAGAACGTTTTATTTTGGGTTCGAGGGTGTTGCCATCTTTCGACGAAAAGTTTGTCGCTGCATGCTAAATGCGTTAAAGAAAATATTTTTTTTTATATTTACGTTCCCCCCCCCCTTATGTAAACTGTTACAAGTATTGCCAAAACTTGAAACTTCTTCGTGGGGGAGGGGGGGGGGGACTTTTTATGGTTTTGCGCAAGGGCCCAAAATTTGTAGTTACGCCACTGAGCATGATGGATATGAACTCAGTTATAATGAGCCTAATCGATATGAATTCGGTTACTACGAACATGATGGATATCAGTAAGGTTATAATGAGCATGCTCGATTATAATGAGAATTATGTATATGAACTCGGTTGTAACGAGCATGATGGATATGAACTCGGTGTTAACGAGCGTGATGGATATGAACTCGATTATAACGAGTATGATAAATATTAGTTCAGTTATAACGAGAATGCTTAGTTATAACGCGAGTGTTCATCCTCTCCATCATGCTCATTGAAACTGATTTCATGCATATCATTCTCATTATAACCAAGCATGTTTGTTAAAACCGAGTTCATATCCATCATGCTCGTTATAATCGAGTTCATATGCATCATGCTCGTTATAAACGAGCTCCGGATAGGTATAATCCGTGATTTGTCAGGCAAACGACCCGCTCCCCTATAAGCAACATGATATACAACAAGATGTACGGTTGAAATATGTTTTAAATATATTTTTAAACGTCCAAGAATGATGTTCATTTGCATGTACAATTTCATACAAAAAAATTTTAAATAAAATTCTACAAAAATTTATTTTAGAAAAAAAAATAATAAAACCAAAAAGTATTTTT
>QLNU02013906.1:614-22752 GCA_006491805.2 Dysdera silvatica
CTAATTCGATATACCACAATGATAAGGATGGTGGCATTTTCTAGAAAGTTATGACTCAAGCTATACTTAATAAGTTGACTCTTGATAAGTTATAATAGAAATACAAATACTTAATTTTTCCATGTTCACATATTATGAAGATATATACAATTTTATACCAAATATTTATTTTTTACCAAGTGACATGAAAGGGACAAATTATAAAACTGAAAATCTAGTCATCTGTCCCTAAAAAAATTGGCCAATCTTTCTATCCCAGATCCTGATTATTTAATAATTGTATTTTCAATCGTTTCCCGAATTCCCATTTTGTTTTACTTTCTTTTATTATCTCCTGCAATTCATTCCATAATTTTAATCCATAGTAATTTGTATTGTGTGATACTATTTTAGTTCTTACATTTTTTTATTTTTATTCCTCCTTCTTTTCTTGTACTTTTGACATTTAATTTCTCCTCTATTTGTATAATCTATTGATGGTTATTTAATTTTATTCTTTCGTAGATCATATTCAATATTTTAAACGTATGTATTTCTTTTGTATTCATTATATGATTTTCACATTTTATTTCATATATAATGATTTATTTATAAATTTACCTATTGTCTTTTAAAACTCTGTTTGGGTGATATTTAAACTTATTTTGCTTGTTCTTTATTAATATAAACCTTTACTATTTCCATAATTTAAATGACGGTAATGGCGCAGTATAGCCCAGATGCTCTTGCGCCATAAAAGCCAAACAAACAAACAAACAAAATGACGGTAACTTAGTGAATAATATAAGTTGATTTTTATATTAAAAGGAATTAAATTATTTATTCTTGCCATTACGGCTGCTCCTCTCCTAATTTTTTTTACATATATTTGTTATATGTTGGTTCCAATTCAAATTTTCTGTAATATTCACTCCCAAAAAGTAGGATTGGAATTTGCAGTTATTAAGTTTCAGGTGGAAAACTCACGATTTACTTTTTAATAAACAGCTCTAACTTTATTATGAGAATGTGACATATTCTCCACAGAGCCGCAAAGTAGGACTTTCTATCATCTTGAGAAAGCGGAAAATAAATTATGATAGCACATAACAAGTGGTACCACTTCAGATGGGTGACACTACATACAATAATTTTATATCATTTCTCTTGTATATACACTGGTAGTTGAAAATACACTATAGGATAACTAAAGTTAGTCGAATGGTGGTGTGAAAATTATGTCCAAATTTCTCCAATACAAACTTGTGATTCCATGATGTTTTCAACATATAGATATTTTTACTTTCTTTTACATATGAACTGCAGCATTTTATAATGATATGCCTAAAGTTTTTTCTTCATATTAGTATACTGTAACAAATTAATTATATGCTATATAATAAGTGGGGATTTTTTTAAACCCCAAGAAATATTTTTTTAAATAAAGTGGTAAATGTGTATTATGCATATATTTGTAAATATGTTGATGAATATGAATTGATTTTGTTAAAATAGTTTTGTTTCATTAATTATTTAAGATGTGTGAACTACATTTTACCGAAAATGACATTGAACGAATGGCATATGACTATGATGAAAAATATGGAGCTTTGATAACAGTGCCATTACCTGCTTCACGTTTAAAGTCCTCTGCTGTACATTCGATACTATCGGGATGTCCTTCTTATTTATCCTCAAGTATTGCTCATCGTGAAGGCCCAGACAGCAAAAAGAGAAATGGATAGTTTCTAAAGTTCAATAAAGAATAGCTTAGAATCCTGCCAAGAATATAATAACAAGAGACGTTTTTCAAGTTTGCTTGAACTTCGTAAATATCTAGAAAGTATTCCCATCACTTGGAATGTGATACATAGATCAGATTGCGTTCTCTTTTTGGTACTTTTCTGTTAGCTCCACGCCATTTACCATTTTTTTCTTGGTCTCTGTACTTGATAACAATTGTTTGTATTTAATCGTAACTGTACGATGTTTTTGTTGCTTAAAAATCGTAGGTTTACGATCCTTGAATATTTGCCAGACTCCATTTTGCTTTTTGACATTTTGCAGAACGAGTGGTGTTTCACGCCTGTACCCTGTTTTTTGTTTTTAATAATTCCAGATAGATTCTGCTCTTTGGTAATTACCAAATTATGAGCATTCTGCGATTTTGTTTTTACAGGAAAAATGAATTCTCCATTCTAAGATATTTTTCTCACAGAACCATCAAATGCAATTGTGTTATCCGGCTTCCAAGGCTCCGTCGTGGCGCTTCCATAGCAGAAATGCCGTGAAAGCAAAGGTCTCGTAATGACGATTGGTTTGTTCTTTCGCGCATCCCTTTCTTGACAGCGATTCAGTTTGTTTACCTATGGCGTCACAAAGTGATATCGATTGAAATTTGCGAACTTCAACTGAGTGTGAATCACAATACCGTTGTGGACTGAAACAGTTACATGCGTGAGGCATGTGCAGAATCATTAATCGCTAAATCAACAAGGAAAATTGGTGGTCCAAATACAGCCGTAGAAATTGAAGAAAGTCTTTTTATTTGTCGATAAAACAACGTAGGACGGATTCTTCCACCTCAGAGGGTTTTTGGGGGAATATGTCGTTCCACCAAAGCACGCTTTCTGGTAGCTGTACTCGATCGATCAGCAAACACTCTGATGGCTGCACTTCAACAAAACGCTGCTTAAAGGAGTTAAATTCATTCGGATTGCTGGAAAGTTTATAAAACTGAATAATTAATTGATGCATGATTTGAACACCTTCGTGTAAATCACACATATAAATTTGCTGCTCCGGAGACAGGATGCCACGCACAAACAGTGAAAAGGCTGTGGGGCAGTGCAAAATGGCATAACAAAAGGCAACGCGGCACTGCCCGCCACCAATTGGAATCCTACCTTATTGAATTTATCCGGCGCCGTAGGTACGAAAAGACTAATATCTTTTCGGAAATGTTGGACGAAATTTGATAATTTATGCCACCTGCCTAAAAAATGTGTAATTATGTGTAACATTATTTCTTCGGTTTTTCGTATGGAATATTTTGAAGATATATAATAAAAAATATCATAAATAAATTTTTTAACGATAACTCAGAAAACATCCTACACTAACATTAACTAACGATGTTTTTCATAAGCAAAATCATCGTAAAAATGCGTCTACGATAAAAATCGTAAGTGGCGTGGAGCTAACTGAAAAGTACCGGTTTGGATAATATGTAGGATATTTAGAAAGTAACTTACTTACTTACTAAAAAAACCCAAATGAAAGTAAACATTTTTTATTACTTAAACTCGAAAGGCACATCGTTCAGCTATTTTTCAACATAATCTCCACATAAATTAAGATACTTATCATAACGGTACACCAGCTTGTTAATTCCATCGTTATAGAATATTGCCGCCTCAGACTTCAACCATGCACGGACGCCTGTATGCAGTTCCTCATCATCGTCGAAGTGCTGTGTTGCGAGCCAAGTCTTCATGTGTGGAAGCAAGTGAAAATCGCTCAGGGGCAAGGTCCGGACTATACAGTGGATGAACAAACAGTTCCCATCCGAAACCATCCAAGAGCCGTCGAGTTTGAATGGTTGTGTGGGGGCTTGCGTTGTCATGAATGAAAAAAACTATGGAAAGCAACTTCCCTCGACACTCGTTTTGTATCGCTCTTCTTAATTTGTTTAATGTTTCGCAATATATCTCACTATTTATTGTTTCACCACGTTCGAGGTAATCCACAAGAAGTACACCTTTCCCGTCCCAAAAAACAAACGCCATGATTTTTCTTGATTACAATGTTTGCAAACATTTTCATGGTTTCCTGGGAGAATTTGCGTGACCCATTTTGCGCCCTGGGCGCAAAATTCTTAAAAGCGCAAAATTTCAATATTATATAAGTTTTAATGGGTTTTAGTGGGCGCCATACTTATCTTTCCCCGTTCGTTGGCAGCCTACACTACGCCGCTGTATGGGTCCAAACATCAGGGTTGGGGGAATTCAAATACTGAACGAAAAAAGAAAGGTTTTGATTGCTGTAGTTTGAAATAATAAAAAATATTTTAAAAACGAGAGAATATGCAGTACTCCATAACTTAAAGATCATAAGTAGGGCCCGGATGTTGATGACATTTGCATTTTTTGTTTTTGCCTTTTTCCAGTTTTTGGGCATTCTAGGCCCTTTTTCGTCGTTTTGGATCCTTTTGTGCTTTTTTTTTTAAATAAAAATTAAATTTTCGTAATAACTTCGCTTTCCAGTTGCAATAATCGTAAGTTTTCCTCCAGACTTCGGAAAAAACATTTTCAATTAAAAAAAAAAAGGAAAGCAGTTCTTGTTTATTTTAGTTGGTTGGTTGTATTTTTATGGCGCAAGGACAACGGGGGTCATTCTATCTGGAATTATAGTGCCACCTTCGGCAGCCACCCTTCTCAGTCTATTCCCTTTTGCCCAAACATCATCATCATCATCGCAATAAGGGTCATTCTGTGCCGTACATACGGTTTTAGGAATAAAATAAATTATAAATACAAAGGTAAAAATGTATTAAATGTTTAAATGTATTAATTGTATTGTTGTAAAATGTATTAATCGTTTTGTTCACTGTACATGAACTAAACGATGTAATGAAATCAGATAAGATCGTGAAAGTGACTATCCAATAAAAACTCACAACAGATTTCATGATTAAAAGAATCGTTAAAATATCAGGAAGTGTTCTTGTTTATTTTAAAAGATGCCAATTATTTTGCCACAATTATTTTAAATGATTTTTCAAAATCATTGCATGGGAGCATATCATAAGCACACACACACACACACACACATCTATATATATATATCATCATCATATTCAACCATTATCTATCCACTGCTGGATGAAGGTCTCTCCAAATGCTTTCCACACAAGTCTATCCTGAGCAATTCGCTTCCACGTCACCCCAACCTGTTTTCTTATTTCATCCACCCATCTAGTTTGAGGACGTACTATGAGGATGTTACCACTGTTAAGACATTTGGTAAAGAATTTTGCGAGTATGTCTTCTACATGTTCTCCAGCTTCTTTTAAGATATCTAATGTAATGCCATCATCGCCAGGGGATCTTCCTTTCTTCATACTTTTTATTGCAAATGCTACTTCTTCTTTTAAGATTTTAGGAGCTGTTCCTTCGACTATCTCAGAGTCTTCGTTTAATCCACTGTTTCCCTCATACAGCTTTCTGTAGAATTCTTCAACTCTTCTAAGTATTTCTTCCCTATTTCTTGTTACAGTGCCATCCTCTCCTTTTAATGCAATGATGTGTTTCTTCCCAATAGACAAACTCCCTTTAACAACCCTAAGGCTCTTGTTGCTTTCAATGGCCTTCCTTACTAACTCACAATTGAATTTTCTTATATCTTCTTTCATGTTTTTGCGCAAAGTTTTGCAAAGTTCTACATACTCGATCTTGCGACTGGTATTTTGATTGTCCACCTTCATAAGTCTTCGCCTTTTCATGAGTTGTTTCGTCTTCTCAGATAATTTGCTATTCTGCTTTTTACATATTACACCACCAATTTCCCCAGCAGTTTCAATTATTGTCTTAACAATGTTTTCATTTGCTTCTGAGATGTCAACTTCTTCAATAAGTCCTTCCAGTGCAGAAAAGCGATTTTTTAATTCCAACTTGAATGCCTCGGTATTTTCTTTTAATTTCTTTAAATCCACCCTCTTACATACTTGTTTCCTAATGAGCTTCTGCCTTTCTAGTTTAGTATTTAAGTGCATTTTACATCTCACCATTCGATGATCACTTCCAGTATTAAATCTGTTCAGTACGCTGCAATCTTCAATAATTGATTTCTTGTTTGCCAGGATATAGTCAATTTCACTAGTTCCCCCATTTGGGTGTTTCCATGTCCATTTTCTTTGCGGTTTCTTCTTAAAAAATGAATTCATGATGCTAAGATTTTCAGCTTCTGCAAATTCGATGAGTTGATCGCCACGTTCATTCCTTTCCCCATATCCGTATTTACCAACCGATGTCTCTCCTTGTTCCTGTTGTCCAATTCTTGCATTGAAATCCCCCATGATGAGCTTGATATGTTGTTTCCCTTTGGTGTGTAACTCTTTGATTTCTTCATAAAATTCTTCAACCTCTTCGTCGGTATGGCTTGATGTTGGTGCATATACCTGTACTATTTGAAGTTGGTATCGCTGGGTTAGTTGAACAACGAGCCTCGCTGCTCGATCTGATGTACTTTCAACTTCCAGAAGACAGTCTTTAATTCTTTTGTTGATTAAGAAGCCAACACCACTTGTTCTTCCAGTTTCCGTTCCTCTATAATAAAACAAATGTCCACTTTTAAGTTCCACCAACTCTTCACCTTTTCTTCTAACTTCACTGAGTCCTACAATGTCCCATTTGATCTTGTCTAGTTCCTCTTCCAATTCCTGAAGTTTTGCTTCAGAAGCAAGGGATCGTCCATTAAACGTAGCCAAGGTCAATAACAAACGGCAGCCTGGGCCATTCCAGTGATTCTTAGCACCCCCTGCTTTCATGCCACACTGACCGCTGCCTTGATCAGGAGCACTCCAGCACCTGGAGACTAGGGGCCATGGTTTCTGGTGTGTCAACATAATGGAGGAATTAGCCATAATTTCACCACGCTGGCTAGACGGGTTGGTGAATTAGCCCTCCCCTTCCGCCTTTCTATCCGTGCAGCAAATATTAATTTGCCACATAAATAGAAAGCTCAGCCTGCACCACTTGAAGGCGGGGTAGGACACTAGGTTACTGGCCTGGCCGGTTCCACACATCGTCACATACGTTCAGCGTGTGGGTCTCCTTCCAGTTAGATACCAGCAACCCTTTTGCAGGCCACACACACACACACACACACACACACACATATATATATATATATATAAAACAAGGTCAACAACTAATTTCATGTTCCAGCAATTTTTGTGAGCTAGAAATTGCTGATTCATATATTTACCTTGGCCAGCTGATTTCAATGGATGGCAACATTATGAAAGAACTCAAGAGACGTATTAAACTTAGCTGGAGTGCATTTGGAAGAAACAGTTTTATCCTGAAGGGGAAATTGCCTTTGTGTCTAAAAAGAAAGGTCTTCAACCAGTGTGTATTGCCAGTCCTCTCTTATGGATCAGAGACATGGAGTCTAACAGTTGGAGCAATACGAAAGTTACAGACAACGCAAAGGAGCATGGAGAGGTGCATGCTTGGAATAACTAGGAGAGATCGAAAAAGAAACACTTGGGTGAGAGAGCAAACTAGAGTAGAGGACATCATTGTTAAAGTAAAAGGGCTGAAATGGCGATGGGCTGGGCATATTGCAAGAAGAACTGATCAACGATGGACAACAGAAATTCTGAACTGGATTCCAAGAGACCACCGAAGACCTAGAAAACGTCCTCAAACTAGATGGGTGGATGAAATAAGAAAAGAGGTTGGGGTGACGTGGAAACGAATGGCCCAGGATAGACTTGTGTAAGAGCTTGTTGCGAGACCTTCATCCAGCAGTGGATAGATAATGGTTGAATATGATGATGATGATGATGATATATATATATTCATATAATTCAAAACAACCTAACTTCAATTTAACGATACATGCTTTAACGGTATTCTCGATTTAACGAATGTTTTTACTGGTTCATATTGAGTTAAATTGAGTCCAATGTTATATTTTCCTCTATTTAACGTCTGTTCTCATTGATTTAACGATTACTTTTCACAGTAGCCTGTAGCCGCAAATAGAATTTCAGTTAGAAAATCAACTGTCGTCAAAAGTCAACTTCCGTCGCGTTCACTGAATTGCAGCGGATGCAGGTTTATGACGTGTAAAGAAGAATTTACTGCATTTTGATGTCAACGATGATCTTTTCGACGCATTTGCAAAAATCGAAAAGGTAATGTTAAGTGTCAGCTACCAAGAAAAATCAAAATCAACGTCAATCAAAGATTTCTTTTCGAAGTAGTAATTACGTACGTTCTTGAGGCCCATATTTCTTAAAATTAATATGTATTCTCCAGAACGCTGTGAAGTATAAAATATACGCATTTTTTGTGAGTCAAATAAATCCTTTATTATGGAATCTGAACTTGTTAAGTGTATAAAGAAGTATCGAAACAAAAAATTACGTGCGTATTTTCATAAAAGTGTAGCATTGTATCCGTGCACACACATCCGTCACACCTACCCACCTATATCAGAATTCTGCTTATTGCATAAGCAGTAAGTCAAGTGACTCTCTTTGTTTCCTGCTTTTCGCAATTTGATTTATTTGCACGGAGTTGTTAAGCATAAAACATACTTGCTTTCTTATAATTTTTACATTTATGCTCATTGCTGGTTTACTTCGGTTATGACAGATAAAAAGAAAAAACTTAACTGTTTAAAGAGTTTAGTCAAAAGGTTTGGAGATTTGAAATTATTTAAAATAAAACTTTTTGAGTATAGTACTTCACTTTTCTTACCCTTACGACTAATCAAAAGAGTATTGATATTGTTATAACTATTAAACCAAATATTACCGTATATAATTCATAACCTTAAAAATAGGAATATGTAATTTAATAACATAAAGTGCTTTACAGATTTAGCGAAAAAATACTTTGCAGATAATATTTTAAGAAGGCTGCTACGCAGCGCTGTAGATAGATGATGATTGCGCCCTTGGCGCCCCTGGAAGAACAGTCTAAATAGCGCCCTCTAGCCACGGACACATTCTTCCCTGTGAATTATTTCAGCTGATTTTACGTCCTTCCTCGCCTGCGCCCTGGCCTGTGCCTTCCATTCCTTCCCCTAGCTACGGCCTTGCTGCTAAGTATACAAATCGCTTGACCGCATGGAATTTCGTTGCCCCTTCGATGTGGACTTTCGATTGTATATCTACTTTTCTCTACCGTTTCTCTACTCAGCTTCTACTTTTCAACTGTCCTGTCCACATGCTGTCATTTGCTGAACTCTTTCTTTTCTTGGGGGTGGGGGTGGGGTGCGTCCCGCCAACTGTGGGCTCAAGTTTTAGATATTAACGGTCCAGCTTCATTGAGTTAAATACGATAGACCTAAGGGCGATAACGTGAAGTGCATGTGTCATTTTTATTCTCCGATTTCAGTCCTTCGAGTGCTTTTGGCGCCAGTTGCACATGCTCTCATTCATCTCTCATGTGTCGCTCAGTTTAGCGCGTTTAGTGCCCATTAGTCGCATGCATCTGGTGAGAATTAGTCAAGTTTCAGCCATTTTGGCATTCCATGTCTGCGTAAATGGGTTGGTTTTTAAAAACAAATCGATTATTGTGAAATGAGTGGGAGAATTTCACACACATTAACTGCATCTGATGCAGATTAGAAAGATGCTGTTTGTGACTTCTTTCTATTTTTCTATTTTTTAAAATATATATATATTTTTTTATATATTATATATTTTTATATTATCCGTGTGGTGGTCCAATTGGATTCAGTCTAAAGCCATTGGAGATCATTACATTCTAAACAATATTCTTTATGTAACAACTTGGAAAAGTGTTTGTGCTTTTGAAACAAGAGTGAAAATGGTCAACTATTTTTTTTATATAATGTTTCGATTTGAATGGAAGGGAATGTTACAGGTTATCGAAAAATCAACACGGCGTCACATTTCATAAAGCCTGGTAGAAATTAAGATTGGAAATAAGACATGGTAAACATGACCACAGAGCTATTTTGTCGATTGGGAGAGTTCAAGTATTACGTAAGCAATATTTTGGCCATTTCAACCCTCCCCCTACCTCAGTAAGCAAAAATTAATATCGGTTAATATAAATATATCGATATAAATATATCGGAAAATAAGACAAACGGCAACCCCTCACTCCCCACAAGGTGCTTACGTAATACTTGAACGCTTCCATTCCCGTGGTATTGGTAATTTTCTTCCTAAAGGACAATTGAAAATGCCAACTGTCAATATTTAGTGATAATTTAAATAATAAATTATAATATCTGAACAATAACTTCAACGGTAGTACATCGATGATAAATAATAATAATAATAATCAGCATATTAATGATCATCTCTGAAGGGATATTATCATGGATGTCACGACAAATATATTTTGAATAATTTTAGTGGTACAAAAATACTAAATACAAAGAAAGTGCTCAAATTATGCAACAACACTGAACCTGCAGTTCATTTTACAAGGGATTGTATAGGCATATAAATAAGAATTTTAACTTTTCATGTGGGCCCTCTCTCAAGAACTTTTCAATCAGAAAAACATCGTTTCGTATCTAATTATCCAAATAAAAAAAACAAACTTTATGTGCCTACAGGGATGGTTCGAGGTTGATTTTGAACCCGGGCGGCCTAGCACGAGTTGATTTTTGGCGCTCTCTCCCACCTCCGGCGAAAACAGGAGATTTTCACAGATGCACAGTGAGCCATATAGCCTATAAAAGTGGCCAAAAGTCTCTGAAAGAATTTCTCTAAAGATGTCTCTAAAAATTTCTCTAAACTTGTCTTTTTTTAGAGAGATTTCCACTCTTCGGTCAATTCAAAAAATTTTAAACTTGACTTCAATTTGGCGCCCTCGTCCAAATAGGGCCCCAGGCGGCCGCCCGCGTCGCCTGTCCCTTCAGCCGCCCCTGTATACCTAAGTGAAATATTCGTTGAAACATTATGCATTTAAAATCCAAAAGTGGAAAAAAAAATTATGCTTCATTTTAATTAAATTCTGGCTTCATCCATCGTTCTCGAAACAAGTCTACGTCTACTGGCCCTATTGTCTAATTGTGACTAAATTCGATGTCCCTAAAGGAAAAATTCTGTTCGTTTATTTCATGATTTAAAATGTGTATTAAAATATTATTTAAAAAAATAAAATAAATAAATAAAATATTTAAGGATATAGATATATGGTACCGGAAAACAGCCGTTATTTTGTCAGAAAGGGGTCACTAAAACAGAGCTAAAATTTAACCTTTGATGACCCGCAAATAATTGAACTTAAGAGAATTTTTTTTACCTAATTAGGTACAGGATAATATATTTTAATTGAAATCTTTTTGATAGAGGTCCGTATAAAAATTAAATTTCGTACTTTGTTACATATATATAGAGCTTGTTTATTAAAAAAAACCAATTCCCATTATAGTCGATAATGTGGTAATAATAGATGATGAATTACTCATAAAAAAAAAAGGAATGATTTATCGACCTCTGGTTTGACATAAACCCACAATAACTTGATTGCCGGTCAAGTGCTTTACTATTAAGCGTTAGACATTAGTAAAGCACTTGACCTGTAGTCAAGAGAATTTGGATTCGTGTCTTATCAGGGGTCGATGAATCATTCTTTTCTTTGTGAATAATTCATCATCTGTATTCATATGCCTAAGCAGGAAGTTCGTAAGGGTTGTTATGGTTCAATCGGGGTGTTTCAGAGTTACAATTCATAAATTCCTATGTTAAATATATAAAATTTCATTGCACGGGGGTTAAATCCCCCTGCGTACGCCAGTGCCTATATTCATCTTGGCCTCGGTAGTTTGGTTCTGCGTAGTAGTAATGCGCTGACTTAGCTTGTCGTTTATCAGGGTTCGACTTTCAATCAGGACCGTAGCTAGACGCTTGTTACGGGGACTCTGAAAGCTACAGGGGCTTAAAATTCGTAAATGTTTTGATGTATTTTATTAATATATTTAATAATACTAAATATATAAGCAAACTAATATATTTAATGTTAATAAATGTTGTAATATAAATTTTGCATTAAAAACGTACAAATTTTAGGATGCCTATCTATAATATTCCCTATCATTGGTGCCTACGTAAGTGGGCAGGGGGAGGGATAGAGCCCCTCCCTCCGGTCGTTCAGAACTTTGATTTGCCCGATTCTGCTATGTATTTAATTTAAAAAAAACATTTAAAGTCACATTTTTAAATAAGGTACTTTTCAGTTCATTACTAATTGTTAAGCAGTATCAATTATTTTTGTAGTATTTCAGAATCTTGTACATTCACTAAAATGTTTGACAGCCTTAAAAAGGAGGTAATAATTTTTCTCAGCTTCCACCCCCTTACAATAGAAATACTCATATGGCCCCCCATGTCCCGTATCCTTATTATGAAGTGTAGGATGACTCTAAATTCTGTAATAAACATTATATAGTCAATATCTACTGTAGAAAGCTCTTTCGAATGCATTTTTAACGTCAAAGAACAATTTCCATTGTCATGTACAATTTTATACAAAACAAAATTTTTTAAAACATTCTACAATATTTTATTTTGAGAATTTTTTTTTCAAAGGTGGGGTTGCCAATATTTCCAGGGGGCTCAGCTAGCTATAACCCTTGCCTGGTTATTTCTCTGTTACCAACGAGGCACCCACTCCCTAAAAAAATAAAATAACTAACGCTTCACTCAGAGGAATACACGGAAAGTTCATAAGCTGGGCATTATAGGCTCAAGGGGTTACAGAGCAATAATTCCAAATATTTATATATAAATATACAAATTTTTATCGCAAATGGGGGTTAGAATCCCATACACCGCCCCCACCCCGCGTACGCCAGTGAACTAACTGTTCATTGTAATCCAAGGCTGGTTCCTTAGACTTTAAGGAGTTAGGATTCTTCGGAAAAATGTGTGTTCATTGTTTAACGTTGGCGTAGTGGTAACGTATTCAATATCGTGCCGTTAACCCGGGTTTCGCTCCCTTGGTAGCAGAGATTGCTTGGAAAATTGCAGATCCCAAAGCACATATGAAGTTTGACAATTTTGCCGTCTATAGGCTAAAGTAGAGCCCCTACAATTCTAGACCGACGCGTCAGCCGCCATTTTGTTGCACAATTCCAGTTTCATTTACCTTGGCGATAAAGGGTTTCCGCATTGGCGCAATGATCACTATCTTGGCATAAAAATAATCGGCAATCTGCGATTATTCGACGAATGTAAACATTGGCGCAACTTTTAAAATGTCGCCAATAAATACAATTTGCAACCACCATCACGTGATACAATGGCAACAAAATGGCGGATATGAACCAGCTCACCGTTTTCGGAGCCTTAGGCTAAAGTGTTCTCCGCCCACTCACTGGAGTTTGACTCCTCCTCCTAGCTGCTTTCATGACACCACCTGTCCACGACTGTGATTGGTTGTCCCTGCCAAATTTTTCGATTGAATAATTCGACCAATTCGTGAACGTGCATATATGAATGCCGTGTTGATCGGCAATCCATCTCCAAATGAGCCAGATCTAGCGGGACTAACTGAATCATAACTCTTTTCAGTGAGCCAGTTATAACTCTGACTTACTTTGGTGAGTTAAATCTTTTAAATAACTCACTGAGTTTTCATTCATTTCTAGTTTGTGACAGATGTATGGGCGTCCTGTTGATCAACTGAGAGAGAGACAAAAAGAGAGGGAAAGAAATTTCCTGTCTGAAACTCCCCTGTGTCTGGTCTTGATTGCGAAATGAATCACGTGACACATGAATTCGTCGAAAATATTTTTCTAGTTGTCACATGCTATATGATTACTTGATTCGTTGAAAGTTTTCCACCTCTCTTTCTCTCTTTATGTAAGTAATCTTTTAAAAACATGTCAAGATTGATTTAAAATGACATTTGTTCCATCATTTTCTGTCAAAGTTAATCCGAGTTATGATAGCCTACAATTTCCTCCTTTTTTTTTTAAGTATTATTAGACACAGACACTCAATCATGGAAAATTATTTGACGTTGCTAAATGACGTCACGCTTGAGGAAATATCCTTACATTAGTTTTTGTTTTCTACTATCTATTTCAGAGCTCCTTTTAATTGGCTATATTACAATTATTTATAAAAGAGACCCACACCAGGAAGAAAAGAATTCTGATTTGGTTATCCACAAACTTTTCCTTGGATATTTTATAAACCATAAAAATTTGATATAAAACAGAACCAACAATACTAGACATACGATGGAATCTCTATATTCCGAACCCCTCTCTATATATAATAACTATATATATATCTATATATCTAACATAATAACCTCTTTTATTTGGAATTCTGTGTGAGCCAATGTCCGTTTTCGTATTAATTATATACTTTACAGCAGTCGATAATACCGGATTTCGGATCTTATGCCCTCAAGAATGGGCCCCCCGCCATATTCAGTAAGTAAATTACGTGTTTTTTTAAAGCTCATTATCTATAATATCCAAGTTTATCTATAATGAAACTTGAACATTTGTAAATAAAAAAAAGATTTAAATAATTTTCAAAGTTAAATAATATACTTGAAGAGGGGCCCCCAAAATCGCAGGACCTTGGGCAGGGACCTACTCGGCTTATATGTAAATTTGGCGCTGGTAGTGAATCGCATTCACAATATTGCTTTAAACAAACCTTCACTTCAAACCCTTGTGAGATATTTTAAATAAATGATTTCAAGGTAAGAAATTGGAAAACCGTATTCACATAGGCATTTTTTACATATCTGTATTTTTTATACATATGTATATTAATGCACATGTGTATTTTTTGTCTATGTTTTATTTTTTATACATATTTTTTAAATAGCTACATTCATTCCTTTCAAGTTGAATATTTGTTATTATTATTATAATTGCGAAAATATATTCTTTTAATTGCTACTACATTTGGTGTTGGATCTCTGAATTAATGAATTTGCAATCAGCTGAAAATTTCAGTTTAGTGAGATTATCTCGGTCATGGTTAATTTGCATATTAAAGGTTATAAGCGTATATAACTATATAGGCCCATGGGGCCGAAGCCTCTTAATAATTTAAAATAAATTTCAATTTTACACGTCTGTGGTTACGGGGAATAAGTGGTAAAGTCAAAAAATGGAAAACATAAGTGCACTGTGATTTCAGCGCACAGGGTTTCAGCAAATTAATTATTCTTCAAATCATTAAATTCAGAAATTTTTTGAGTCATATTGATGTAAACCAATTTTTTTTTCAAAAAACTCTGCATACAGAAAAAGTTCTAAGGTAAAAAAGTGCTTCCCTGAAAAATTGCGATTTTCTACTCAATCAAGTTATTCCTTATGACCACAGATATATTTTATTGCATAAATGTTCATATTATGTGTTTGCTCCCCGCCACTCCCAAAACGATTTTGAAAACTCTGATGTTTACAGCTTGATGTTTACAGCTCTCAATATCCTTATGAGCCTGTAAACACCCCCCTCTTTCTTATAATTTTTTGTGTACATTAATGGTTAGGTGTAATGAACTTTGTACTAAATTTATATAGTGCTTTATTCATGTTATAGAAATACGTAAATTACATATATATTCCTATTCTTATTTGATAAATTATGTATAGTATGAGGGCTATTTTTTAAGTAAGGTCCGTTTTGCAATAAAAACGAAATATACTTTTTTCAAAAAAGCATTCATATTCTGAATTTGCATATAATTCTTTATTTTTCTACATAATTTTCTTGCCGATTGAAACATTTATTGTAACGATCTACCAGTTTTCAGATACCGTCGTCATAGAACTCTGCCGCCTGTGATGATAGCCAGTTTACTCACGGTCGTTTTCATTTCTTTATCAGTTTCTAAACGCTTGCCGCCCTGGAAGGTCTTCAGATAAGCGAAGAGGTGGTAGTCGCTAGGCGCAAGGTCTGAACTGTATGGCGGATGATCGAATCACCACCTTCCTCTTTGTAAAGGGTCAAACGTGTTAGAGAACTTGCCAATCTTTTCTTTTTGTGTTCCTCACTCAGCAGTTTAGGAACCCATTGACAGCACAATTTCTTGTACTCTGAGTTCTCAGTCACAATTTTAAACAAAACTAACCTTGAAATTCGTGGGAATTCCGATGACATCTTAGAAATTGTGAATCTCCTGTTTGTGTGAATTTGGGTATCAACTGCCTGCACCAACTCGTCAGTGATTACAGATGGCTGTGACCAGAGCGCGATTTGTCATGGACATTTTCCCGACCTCTCTTGAACAATCTTACCCATTTGCGCACTTCAGAGTCACTCATTGTGTTGTACCATAAACTTCAAATATCTGGTGATGAATATCCACAGATTTCATGTTTCTTGTTCTTAAGAATCGGATGACTGACCGTATTTCACAATTGGAAGACGCTCGGTTTCTTAAACATTTTAACGAAGCGTACAAAGCGTACGGACTGACGCCGTGAATGGAAAAGCCTTCAGATTCTGCTCAAAGAATGCTAGGAGCCTGCGTGAACACTCATATTCACGCGCACGCGGAATTTTAAACGGACCTTACTTAAAAAATAACCCTCGTATTTATTTTACTAAATCATGTGCATTATTTATTTTAATGAATTATGAACGGTATTTATTTCATTTATTATGCAGTAACATTAATTTACCCATAAAGCCAAGAAATGAAGTAATACTTACAATTCTAAAGATTTTAAAATTTCTAAATTGTGATTAAATTTTTTAAACATTTTTTCCTGTCATAATTAAATGATACAGTGAACCCACACTATAGGTATAAACTGAAGAAGCAAGAATGTTTCCTGATTAGTAATAAAAATAAATGAAATTGTTCAGTGGCGTAGCTAGATAATCTGTTGTACTGGGCGAGTGACTGCCATTGCTGCCCCCCCCCCCATAAATGCTATTTTCAAATGCACGCAAGTTTTGCCAGAGAACAAAAGATTTACTGAATATATTTATGGTTTTCTCTAGAATTATCCACTACAAATATGATACTATAATGAGAATATTTACGAATGCACAAATACTTACGATCAAAACGCAGCTCTTCTTGATTTACTGTCTGCAAAATCTTTAATTATCTCACTAAAATCAACGGACGAAGCAACTTTATGTTCTATTAACAAAATAGCGAGATATGTAAGTTTTTCTTGAGACACTGCACATTGCAGGTATGATTTAATGAGTTTCGTTTTGCTAAAAGTGCGTTTACATGATACAACTGAAATAGGCAATATGAACAGAATTTGAAATGCTGTGGCCAATGTTTTATAGGCTTTCAATCCGATGTATCTAATCTAATGATCTATGTATGTAATATATCTAATGATGTATGAATATCTAATGATGTATGAATATCTAATGATGTATGAATATCTAATGATGTATGTAATATGAATATCTAATGATGTATGTAATATGAATATCTAATGATGTATGTAATATGAATATCTAATGATGTATGTAATATGAATATCTAATGATGTATGTAATCGAAATGTATATGAAATGACCCTGTGGAGAGTAGTCCAATTCTTCTCTTAATCGTTTTGCTGTTTTGAGAGACGTAATTATGTCTTTTTAATTCTCAAACAATTCATACACGTTCAAGTCATTTGGATAAAATAGCGCAAGATCGATTCATTTCTTATGCAACTTGACAAAATGCTCACCAGTTTCATGGTTCAACTGACTAACAAACTATTCAGTAGCACAGAGAAAATCAATGCGATTCTGCAGTTTTTGCAAGTCTGAAAACCGATCTTCGATTTCAATCCCAATTTTATTTAAAATTTGCCTAAGGCATCGCCGCATCTCTTCTTGTTCACTCAATCCTACATCAAATGCATTTTCATTTGGCATGAGACGTTTCGTTTTCACGAGTCTGTGCACTGAAATACCCCATTCACTTGACATACCTTCAGCTTGAGAAATGGCAGTAGCACATAGTTCATTTTTCCAAATTTCAGTTTTATTAATTAAAGTTACTAGGTGAATAATAGTTTGACTGAAAGACAGAGTTTTAGCCTGAAAACATTTCTGATCTATGTTGACAGTTGGGAATAACACTGACCAGAAATATATGAGAGCAACAATTTCAAACTTTTGGAAGCCAATGAGTATTAGAGCAGCATCACCACGTGAAGCGATTGTTCCAGAGGAAGATACTCATGAACTCATTCAGAACCTCCCACCGTTGAGCTAATGATGGAAAATAAACAAATAGACGTTATAGGGTCTCGAAGCATGTAACAGCCTGAGCATTCACATGTTCTGCACATGGGCGAATTTACCATTTTGTCGCCCCCTCCTACATGTCCGCCTCCCAAATCAGTGGTAGAAACATAAAAATCGTTACCTTCAAAAACTTTTGTATTGACGATAAACATGTTGAAAAACAAACTCATAAATTGAAACATAAACATTAAACAATATTAACTAATATATTAAAGTATTATCTTTTCTTGGTATATAATAAATCAAATTCAATTTTATTGAAATAAATTTTAATTTTAGCAAAAAATAAATAAAAGCCCATTAAACACTGGTATTTAAATGGAAAGCATGACGTCTAGCTTCCTTCTCGCCAAAACATCTGATTATATCATCGTCTGGTATTGATTTTGTTATATCAGACTTCATACACAAAATTTTGTCGCTCTAATCTATAGCCTAGTATAGTCTATCAGAAAATACAGCACTGGTGCTTCATTAACACAAACCAGATTTAGAGAGTGACTGTTACAAGGGACAAAAATAGCCAATGTATTTAGACCTAAAACCCGTTTTTGAACACAAGAATGAACACCAGCTATTGTAGCTTGAATATTATATGACTGACTTCTGCAATCTTGAAGAACCAATTCATCTTTCTCCAGTTTCTTTGTTATTTCAGTTGTGATGGTTTCTGCTGTTTTTTCATGAGTGGGAATGAGATCAATAATTACTTCTTTGATTTTCACAGAGCAACGCTAAATCTCAACAAATCTCACAATTTATGATATCTGTTCAACATGCAAATTGTATGGGGGTTGTATAAAATATTAACGATTAATATTTTGCTTTCTGAATTGCTTGGACTAGAGACCCCCGCACCTTTGCTCCCAATACATTGATTACTTCATTCGGTATATGTGGCGACAAATAGGACAAAGTATGAGGTTTTTAAAAACTGAATCAATCTGTGTTTTCATGAAAGGATAAAATTTTGCTAAGAGCTTCATTAATGCAAGAAAATTTCCAGAATTTTGATCACTGCCTAAGGACTCACGGTGACCTCGAAAAGACAAATTTTGCTGAACAAGCATCTGTACTGCCGAACTTTGAACTCTAGATTAGGCATACAGAAACTTTGGAAGACTTCTTGAAATTTTCAAATCTCTGAGGGAGATATAGAAGAAGCTTTCAGAAATAATGTTGAGTGCAATACTTCACAACGTGTAGTTTGCATTTAGATAGCGACAAAACACGTAAATAGCTTTTCCTAAATAATGAAAAAGTTAGACAGGAAAAGTTATTTGCGTGTTTTGTCACCCCCTGAAGTTAAACGTCAAGTGGGAAAAAATCATAAAAATCCCAAAATAAAGTAATAAAACAAAATAAAACAAAAAATTGTTCTTTTAAAGACTGATTTCCACCCTCCGAATTGTGGCGCCCGGGGGACCGCCCCCTTGTCCCTAGCTACGCTACTGGAATTGTGACGAAATATGTCACAAAATATTCACTTGACTCACTTTCCATGAAATGCGATGAATTTCGATTTGAGTGGCCAATGATACTTCCAGCGTATTGGTGTCCTGCGGCACTTTTGTGGAAACAAAAACGGGGTATCTTGGATTTTTTGTGTGCGCACATCATGTTGAAATTTTATAATAAAGCACCAATTTGACTTAAAAATTGTGTGAATTTATGA
Source organism: Dysdera silvatica (assembly GCA_006491805.2). Lineage (NCBI taxonomy): Eukaryota > Metazoa > Arthropoda > Arachnida > Araneae > Dysderidae > Dysdera > Dysdera silvatica. Next base: position 20,240 of record QLNU02013906.1, read on the forward strand.
GGTTTGTACAGTTAAGGGGGCACGCACCCCTTAAGTGTTACGAAATGCCTTCTGATAGCCTGAAGTTCAACATTCTATAACTTTTAAAATAACGCATGCACAAAAATAAAAATTTGCATACAGGATTATTATACTATGTACTTACTAAAATCATTAACAAAATGTATTTACATATTGCTATTTTTTTATAATAAATCAAAATATTATACTAGATTTTGCTCGTTAAAATTTTTAATACCATTTTGCGCGCATAATATAATTGGTTGTTATTATCTAATTACCAAAAGTAATGTGCTAAATGATAAATAATGAGTATAGCATTCAACTAACGAAAAATCTTAAGAAAATAATGATACTTAATATTTTTTAAAACAATAAAAAATAAAACTTTTAAAATTTGCCATTTTTTCAATATTAAAATGCATCTAGATAAAAACATTATTATTTAATCTCTTATCTTTTTCGTCTTTTTATTAATCGTGTATATTAATAGAGTGTGCCAATTTTTATTACCCTAGTATAAAATTTTTTTTTAAATATCATGCGCCCAAGACCAAAATTTACAGTTTTGAGAAAAACGCATGTAAAGAAAAATATTTGTAAATATTGGAGTTATTATCTATTAGCATCAACCTACCTTCATAAACCTGTTTAGAATACAACAGAAGAGTATGCGGAACCTTCTTTGGATGTTATAATTTTAATTATTTGCAACTTCTGTTAGCTTTCCACCTGATTACAAGTTTCTGCAGCAGTCTTGGTACGGCGATCAAAATACCATATTTGTTTTTTGTCCATTATTTTTTAATATAGTACATAGAAATGTTTAACTTCATGCATTTTTCATCATTTTTTGATCATGTACTATTACAAGAGCATGACAAATTTCATTGTAATAGCACAAATGATTTTGTAAATATCTTGCGCGCAAGGCTGAAATATACAGTCTTGAGAAAAATACATTTAACGAAAAATTCTTTGCAAACTTTGAAGTTATTATCTATATGGAATAACACATCTACATAAATCCATTTAGAATGCCCTAGCAGAGTATGTGGGACCACTTTTAGATGTTGTAGTCTTATTTTTCTGTAGCTTTTGTTGACTTTTCACCTGACGACAAGTTTTTATAGCACTTTTGGTACGATGAACAGAATATGATATTCACTTTTCGTCCATTATTTTCGTGGCATGTGCAGCATATAAGCCAGGATTAATTCCACGTGCTTCCATGGTGAACAAACGCCCCTTTTCACCCTCATTAAATTGTATAACTGCTTCATTGGTAGCAGTGTTTACGATTCGCCTACCTGAACCAGATGACTTCCAAATTAATAAATTCAACGGTTCATTTGGATATTATATTTCCCCACCCCTAAACAACAAGATAACAATTTGGGACGAGAACGGTCATTTAAAATTGGTTTTATTCTCTTCATGACTGATTTAAGTAAAAAATTCTGATCATACGAAGATGATTTATTTTCCGCAATAGCAGCACATTAGTAACCAGACCATAATTCGTTTCATTTGGGACAAAATTTACGTGTTAGGTTGTTGTCATCAGCACCTGTATGGAAAAACATAGCCTATATTGATTTGAGTATGCCATTTAAATTATCGCTGTGTTCTGTTCTGGCATTACCATAATATAAGCCACGTTTGTTTCTTTGTCGGTTAATCTACCTTTACCATCAAAAGTTTTGGCGCCCTCCAATTTCTTGCCCATAATATTTTGCTTGATTTTTAGTAACCTAGCTCCTGTTCGTTTTTGAATATGGTCAACATATTCGTTTTTTTTTTTAATATTCACACATATGGAGTAATTCCTTTATCGACAGATGTTTCAGATTGCATCATCATGTCCGGTATATCTGACATATATTTAGCTTTTTGCAATTTCTCTGCATACTTGAATATTCGACACATTCCAACAATATCCTTACTGTCAGCTGAAGCACTGTAATTTTTTTTGCATTCTTTTTCGTGCAAAGTTTTCGAGCCTTGATGAACTTCCGCACACGAATTTCATTTTTTTACAAAATGAGGACATAACTTCTTATGGCAACACACAATGCCACCGGGACGAGTTATTAAATAATACATGCATATAGACATAACTTGGATGCAGGGCAAACAGGGTTGGCAAATACTGGGTTTTTCTTCGAGTATTGAACTCGAGTATTCAATACTCGAAGGGGTTTTTACATGGAAAACGGGTAACAAATCACATTTTCCATGGATACAAAACATTTCGGAAATAATTTTCAATTATATACAGAAATATCTTTCTAAACGACCACCTTTATTTTGAGACCGTTTCCCTTAACGACTACCTTTTTTGGAAATGGATTTCCTTCCCCCCTCCATAGACCCAATTCTAAATTTAGCTCCATTCGGAGACCACCTCTCTGAGCGACTGCTTTTTCACGGAATCGACGATGGTCGACTTAGGGAGGTTTTACTGTATTTTAAAAATACTAATTTTCAATTTTAATCGAGGAAGGCAATTC
>QLNU02013906.1:22852-47294 GCA_006491805.2 Dysdera silvatica
TTTTTAAACAATGACTTGTCTTGCAGACTACCAGTGGTCCACGGACCACCAGTTGCGAACCACTGCTCTGAACAAACTATTTGTAAAGCACTAATTGCAATTTAGCAAGCTGATTATTAAAATTTTAGCGACTCTCGCTTCCTTATATAATAAATAATAATTTGCAATATATATTTTTTAATGTTGTACGCTATTGTGTTACGCTATCAAAAGTCAAAAATTAGTGCAGTCTATCTTTTGGAGGTTTTTGGATAAAGTTTTTAAACTCTGCCAAATACCTAGCTGTCAACTTTAACCAATCGTTCATAATTATTCCTGAATTTGGCACGTTTTTAGTCATTACAGATTACAAATACTATGTCTGAGCATATGGAAAATGTGCCAATTTTCAGTCATATTATTTTTACTATCTGTTTTGCAGTTTTCGTGATCCCATGATCTGTAACCTCACTGGAAAATAATTATTTTTTTTTTTGTATTTGCTGCTTTTTGCTCAATCATGTTCACTTTGGTGGTTTCCATTGATGAACTATTGTTTATTGCTTTACTAGTACATTAGTCAATGAAACAATTTTCTAGTTGTCTGGGCGTGTACAAGTGCAGTTAACACTAGGAGACTTGTTGGTCTACAAAGGCATGCCGTCAATTTTTTTTTTCCAACAGACTTGGATCTACGGTTCATGATCCTTGGATGCATTTTAATATATTGCCATTTGATAAGTTGGTTTTCTATAGATTTGCATGTTTTATGCACAGGAGGATCAACTCAGGCCTTTTTGAGGAATTGGTCGACCTCAGAGTGAGGTCTGATAGATACCCTTCTCGGCATGATCCTTATATATATATATTCTTGCGACCAACAACTTCATGTTTAACCGTGTCTCCTCTAGTGGACCGAGGGTATGGAATATGTTGCCCTCATCTCTAACAGAGTTACGAAGTTATAATTCTTAATCGGAATAATTCTTAATCTTTATTATTTATAATTCTTAATCTTTATTATTCGGAATCAAGTGACGGCTCTGTGACTGGCTGACTGTGGTGAACTGTTCTTCGTTCTGGTTATTCGGATGTCTTCTGTCATGTACTATGGGCCATAACACTGGTCAAGCTTATTGCTATTGGCTTTTGGTATCACTTGGATTCTCAATGTTTTGTTTTTTATTTAAAATACTGGGCTATAAGACCTAGATGGCCTCTGTGTTTGATTTTAAATTCGAATGTTAATTTTGTTGTTCAGAATTTTAAATTTCTGTGTTTTGTATTTTATCTGCCGGTCGTTGTATTTATAAGTTAGTTTAATATTTTTGCATTTTAACCTTACTGTGACTTTTGCTGTTCACTGTAATTTTAAATTTCTGCGTTTTGTATTTTTAATATGCCAGTTATATTTTATTTCAATATTTTTATGTTTTAGCTTTGATTTTACAATTTTCTCGAATTTTTTCCCCACTCGCAATCAAGTCCTGGTTTGTCAACCACCGATGGGAAGTTGGGGGCTTGTCAAGCTGGCAGTTGTCTGCTCTTTCCCCCGATTTCTATCAGGGCATAGACTGCCCTGTAAACAAACTGATAAATAAATAATTTTGTCATTGGTTGCAGGTAAACCCCACCGATAAAAAGCTACTTAGAGATTTAGAGAGGAATATTTGAAAAAATGTTCGTTTTTGTGTGTAAACTCCTGTGTTACACTAGAGTCGCAAACAAGACTTTAAATTGATTTAAAGTCTTGTTTGTTATTAGTCAGAATTTTGTCATAAAGATTAGGAAAAAACCTCAGTCGGGGATTTTTTTCTCCGATACGAGTGAACCTTGTGTTTTGTTATTGGAAATTATGAATTTTTTGCAGGTGGTCTAGTGGAATGTTAATGTGTGAGTGTTTTAGTGTATGTGGGGAATTTACACAACGCTGCGAAAGTGTGTTATGTGAATTGAGTTACCTGTTGCTATAATCTCCTTTTCCTTGTAGGCACCATTTTTTAAGTCATGTCAGTCCTACCTGCTCCCGAGATGAGCTACAATTTTAGTATTTTACTTTGGGAAAACGTGCAAAACATGGCGGAAGTGAAGCAAGCTGCTGTTGATGGCAAGTTGCAGATGGTTTTGCTGAACCCAGCATTGATTTTGCACCCTGATCATATATTCGTTGCTGTGAATAAAAGTCTTCGTGCCAAGAAACATGGACAAATGAAGACTAGAAATGTCTTCACTGAAATTCTTTATAGTCTTTATCCATCGAGAAACATCAAAGAAGCTTTCAAGACCTTTGGGGTCAAGGACGTTTCTACTGCTGTGATAATGGTTGTTTCGGGAGCAGACACTACCAGTATTCGAAATGCCTTGGACATCTTAGTGCACGGGGATTTTGTGCCGATAAAATACTTACCAAAGTTTAATGATTTGGAATTAATAAAAAGAGTATATAAAGTTCAGAATGTCAAAGACACCGAACTTTTGGAAAGCATTATTTCAAGGATAGCTGTGAAGGATGTTATTTAATAAATTTTTTATTATACAGTTTCGTTATACTGTTTGGCTCTTTCTTGGTAAAGGATTATTACTGGCACGACCTTTAAATGATATTTTCTAATGTGTATGGGGCACAGAATGACCTTTGTTGTCCTTGCACCATAAAAATTCAGTCGACTGATAGATATGATTAAGCTTTTCTGTGACTTTGACTATTTTGTCTTGTCAGTAGGGTTTCCGGATTTTATGGAAAAAAAAAAAATTATGATTCGCGTAAAGTCCTGTCTTTTTTTTGTTTTTGTTTTTGACGAAATTGAGCCTTAATTGGACATGTAAATTTCTTTCAAAGATTAGTTTAATAATAATGTATTGAAAAGAGGAAATGATTCAAAGAAAACTGACGCTGACTCTATATGAGTACTTCATGTACTGTATTACAAATATTTCTTTCAAAGTTTGTGGTTTTTATTTCCTCATACATGCATTCAAAACTTCAAAATGCTACACCTGTTAAAAAAAAGTAAATAAAAGTTTTTGAACAAATAATACACTGTGCCGGGGATGGACAACCTTTTTGGGGTACTGTGCTAAAGTAATACCGCAGTCATTCCGTGTTCCAGCGGAATCACTCATCAAATTATGATTGTTTAATGTTACTATCTACTTATTAATGCAATTTAAGTAGATCTTTTGGTATGTTCCAAACTCACATTAAAAGAATTGTTTTTCTTGCAAATGATTGGTTGGACGCTACAGCACGAAGACAGCTAGGGTCATTTTTCACCAAAACAATCATTTTTCTGAAGATGTTCTTGTACAGTTAACATACAGTTTGAAATAGTTTAATAATACAAAGAATGAGCAGCGTAATACCCCTGAATTTGCTTTTGTTGTCTTTTTTTTTTTTTTAGATATCTATATTGATTTCTCCCCATCCCCAAAATATTTTCCGGATCCGTCGCTGGAACTGAATATACATATATAACAGCATGAAATATGTATGGAAGCAAAAAAAAAAAATTTACAATACTTTTAGTTGTTAATATATAAAGCGAAATCAAACCTTTTAGTGAGATTTTTAGCACTGTTTATTTTTAACAAGCCTGTCATATCTTATTTTTAACGTTGCGTCCCTGAGAGCGTTTTTAAGGTGGACGTCTGTTATTCTGGTCTTAATTTTAAATTTTATTAACTTCATCTCCGAAAAGAGCTTTTTGCAGACAAGTGTTCCCAAACAGTGATACTATTTTCGGAGCATGCAGTCGGATGGTTGGAAGATGTTCTTATCGATATACACTATAACAAAAAAAATCGACGCACCAAGTCGCTTTTATTAGTTTAAGAATAGCTTCCAATTACAACAAATGATATCTGATTGTATGATTAGCCGACTGAGTGAACGATTGGTTAAAAAATCATCACAATCCTTGTCATTTATGAATTTGATTAGTTAGCACAGGTTGTTCCTGCTAAGGCGACATACACTCTATAACAAAAAAAAAATCGATACACCAAGAAGTTGTCCGATTGCGATAAAAATTGGTGGATGTGAAGAACATACATAGAAAAAGAAATCATTAAAATTTCAGAACAATTGAATGATTTATTGCAGAGTTTGACCGTTACAAAGGGAGGAAGTCAATAAGGCGTTGGTCCACCTCTGGCCTGGATGCAAGCTGTCACCCGGCGTGGCATAGACTGATAAAGATCCCGGATGGTGTCCTGCGGAATTTCTTGCCAAATTGTCTCCAACTATCGGGCTAAATCGTCAACATTCCTGGATGGTTGCAATCGCCTTCCCATAGGGTCCCAAATGTGCTCTATAGGAGAGAGATCAGGAGATCTAGCTTGCCAAGGAAGTGTTGGGAAAGCTTGAAGACAATTCATAGCAACACGTGCCGTGTGCGGCCGGGCATTGTCTTGTTGAAACGTAAGTCCAGGGTGTCGCAAAAGGAACGGTAACACAACCGGTCGTAGAATGTCGTCTACGTACCGCTGTGCTGTAAGTGTGCCAGAAATGACCACCAAAGGGGTCCGGCTATCAAAGGAGATGGCACCCCCTGACCATAACGCCCTGTTGTGGGCATGTGTGGCGTGCGATAGTAAGGGCAGGATCCCCACGCTGCCCTGGACGTCTCCAGACACGTCTGCGGTTGTCGTCAGGACACAGTTGGAAACGGGACTCGTCACTAAAGACTATACGTCCCCAGTCAGCGCAGTTCCAAGTTGATCAAGTCCGGTACCACTGTAATCGGACTTGACGGTGTGATGGACGAGGACGTGAGAGGTAAGCGGCGTAACGGTCGGCGCGAGCGTAAATTTTGCTCTCTCTCAGTCGTCTACAGAGGGTCATGTTGGACACATGTGTGCGGGCCACACGTTGGATAGTTGATAACGACGAATCCGGTACTGTGACATCTGCTCTGACAATCGCTCTGTTGTGGCCCTAGGTCGACCGCTGCCGTCCCGACGCTGACATTTGCCGTTGTTGACACACTCTTGCCAGCACCGTCCAATCGCCGCATCGCTTCGACCCACATGTCCAGCGATTCTTCGATTCGTCCAACCAGCCTCTTTCAATCCGATAGCACGACCTCTTTCAAACTCTGACATATGCTCGTAATGAGCACGAATCTTTCGGCGAGGCATTGTTACAGTCGACGTAAGATATCCGCAGTCAAAATGCAACAGAAATTTTGACCACATATTGAGAATCGCTCCTTATATACATCTGCTGAATGCGCAGTTCCGATGCGCTGGAGTTCCCGCTATTCATTCATTGGACACCAAATTTTAATCATTTGCATGTTCGGTCAAAATGTCTTTGCATACGAAATTTCATTACAATTGGACAATACCTTCTTAGTGGATCGATTTTTTTTTTGTTATGGAGTTGATTTAGAATAGAATGAATCTGAAGTTGAATTTTGTTTTAAAATCACTGTTGCACTGCAAATCAATGAAGCTACTTTTTACGCAAGAAAAAATCACTGGCACACCCTCATAGAGAGGTGAGGGGCCCGGGCCCCCCTTGGGCTAACAAAGCGAAAAATTATTACGCCAACAGACACCGGAATTATTTTTTTAAAAGTATTGAAATTGTAAAAGTAGTGATGATCCCAACATTTCCCTAACCTCTTGTGACATTGATGAGATTGCTGTTGAGTAAGGCAACAGCAGTGGCTAGGGGCTGTCTTCAAACGCTTTCCAGGAGGTAAAAGTAGACTAAAACAGTTGAAATGGAAATTCTGACTGCAGATATTTTTAATTATGTCAAGATATCTAACCTCACTGATGAAGATAGGATAACAGTGCTAAAAAGTCTTTGCGAACCATATGAAAATTGCAATTTTCCCACGACCGTCACAAGTGCTGTATAAAGTCTAGGAAAATCTCACTACAGTTGAAAGTTATGCTCATCTGGACTGAGTAAGCCTAACTATCTTACTAGCTTACTCAAAAGTGGAAGACAGTGCCTATAGAAAATTTTGTGTGTTCTCTTTTCACCCCATGAAGTCGGTTTAACATCGACATAATTCACAGGTTTCAATGGAGTTTAATAACTAGAAGATCTTGGAGAAGTTCAGCAAACAAAGAACTTTTCTCTATCATAAGGATTCAGTTCACAAAGCCGATGAGTTTTTAAAGGTCGCAAAAGGAAAAAAGGCTTCCGTAGATCAAGTAGTGGACAGAGGGCAAGCAAAAGCAAGTTTTGCACAATAGGATTACTTTTAAATCTATTACTAAAACAGTGATCTTTTGTGGAAAACAAAAGCTGGCCATTGTAGAATTGTATAAACAAAATCTACTACTATTTTTAATTATTTAAGTATCTTGCACTGTAGAATTAGTAGCAATTTAATAATGACAAATGAGCACAAAAAAACAATCGTAGTTGATATGGCCCATTGCCATTTTTGGCCCCAAAAATTCGTTGCATTACTGGGCCCCCCTTTGAGAATATTTTGGGTAGGCCACTGATTAAAGTAAAACAACATTGAAGGAAGACTGCATGTTATTTCAGTTCTCCAGCGTTTTAAGATTATTTATTTATTACTAAATGGGAAACTGTGAACAGAATAAAATAGAATACATAAGATTTGCAAGGAGTGTATTTTTATGTGAATAAATTTGTAATTTTTCATGAGCCAGCGGGCCACAAAAAACATGTCGGCGGGCTGCAGACCAGTGTTGTAGGAGAAGGGCTGAGTGTCTAGCTAGGGTGGAGCAGGCCTTGATGTTTGTTTGTGGTTTTACGGCTCAAAGACTACAGTGGTCATGCTGCGCCGGGACCTACTGTTTTCCGAGGAATCCGAACCTCTTAAGGCCTAGGGAACCAAACCCCGGACTACAGTGAGCAGTGCGATCTTTATGAGATCTCTGAGTAAGCGTTCTTTTTGCACTGCTGGGAGTCGAACCCGGATTAGCGGCGCACTAGGAGAACGCGTTACCACACTGCGCCACCGCAGGGCTTGAGCCACGTGACTTTTAATCTCTTTGGTTAATTTGAATTGGTTTTATTGCTTTTGTGTTGCTGAATTTGATTGTGGGATTTTAAGCTAAATGTGTATAATTCTGTGGTTTCAGTTAGATTGAGGTTATTTATTGCGTTGCTCCAATGTTCTGCATGTGATACTTAAACTAGTCATTTAGAAAGATGATGGTTTAATTTTGATAGTAATTAGTTTTTTAAAATCCGAATTTCTTGTGCTGTATTGGTTTTGTACATTAATGTTAACTTGGTTGTTCACCTGAGGATATTCAGGATTTCCTTGTCTCGTTGAAAAGTAGTTTCCTGAAAAGGGCTAATTGTGGACAGTAGCGGACATAGAATTTCATTTTTGGGAGGGGGGTCAATTACAGAATTTGCCATGGTCTTGGAATAACACCCTTCATTTATCATGAAAGTTGGAATTTTTTACAGTGAAAAAATATATTTTGGGGGTCATGACCCCTGTGACATCCCCCCCCTGCATTCGCCCTTGATTGTGGATAATGCTGGAATCTTGTCTTGATAATGTTACTTAGTTTTGCTCTGAATAATACTCATGAAGATCTCTTGTTAACCTTCAACTAGTTGCCTGGTTTAATTTGTGTGAATATTCCATGAATAAATGTATCAGTTCTTATCTTTATTGTCCTCAAGCCACTCACTGTAGTAAATTTAACAAGTTAAGAAGTATTTGAAGGTGAATAACTAACTACAATAATCTTTACAAAATCGGATCTTGAGAATAAACACAAAATTCAATTCTATGACAAATTTATCGAAAATTTGAGAAAGCTAAACATTATATTAAAACAAAAGCATGTGCAAAACAAAATAAATTTTGAAACACTTGATAGTTTCGGTGCATGATTTATTTCATTAACTAATTTATGTTACATAGCTGCCAACTTTCCCGATTTTTCATTTCGTCTTCCAAGCAAGTTAACCAATCTCCTGGTGTTTTCAATTTTTTCCCTTGCTCCTAGGAATGTTTTCCAATTGATAGTCGATGTCTGATCATTGACTGGGAATAACCAATATTTTTCACCATCGATAGTTTCAGAGTGGTCAGTGACCGGAAATATCAGGAAATTCGTGAATCTGGAAAAGTTAGGAAAATATCAGGTTTTTAAACAATGCTGCCAAAATTAGCCAAATTATGCTATAAATAGCATTTTTTGGCTGTAAATAGCATTATTTGGGCTATTAACTAGCAATGTTAGGCAACAGTTTTCTGGCTAATTTTTTTTTTTAAAATGTTACCGTTTTTGTCAACTGGCAACCTTGCTTAACAATAGGTTAACACTGAATAGTGTTGCCAATCTTTCCCAATTAAGCTATTTTTCATGCACTCTTGGTGTCAACTAGGCTGAACAAGAAAAAATATTAAAAAAAAAAAAATTCCTTCAGTTTCAACTTCATTTCTCTTTTATTTCTGTGAAAGTAGGAATATAAAGCTGCATTTGTGTGATTTGATTTTGTGTATTGAAATTACTGGTTTTTGATAGGACTTTTAACATTGAATTTATTAATTAAATATCCACTACATAAAAAAAGTTGCGCCACAAAATTTGCATTTATTAACAAAATCCATTATCAGGGAAAGTTATGGAATTAATAGAGAAACGTCAGGGAATTATTATGGAAATTTAAAATGTAATTTTACTGACCACCCTGTAATTTATTTAATAATCGATATTAAAACACGTTGTTAATGTGGAGGTAGGATTAGGACGGTGTCCCTTTTTTTGTTTTTTGAAGAAAAAGAGGTGCCATCCTCATAAATATACATGGGTGGCAAAAATTATTGTATAATAAATTCTCCACGAAAAACTCACAAAAATCTCGCCCCGGAGGCTTTTCTGTGTTGACCATTATTTGGCAATTGTGTTATCCCTGTGAAGGGTAATAATATCTTACATCCTCATATACGGAGAAAAATGCGTTTGTTCTTGTCCTCATTCGTCTAGTAGGTCAAGACACCAAGGGCTCAATGCGTTGACCCTGGTTCGAGTCCAGGATGAGGACGGCACCTCTTTTTCTCCAAAAAACGAAGCTCTAGTTTGATCTAAATATTCATGGGTGGTAAACATTATTGTATAATAAATTCCCCCACGAAAAACTCACAAAAATCTCGCCCCGGAGGCTTTTCTGTGTTGACCATATTTGGCAATTGTGTTATCCCTGCGGAGGGTAATAATATCTTACAAACACACTAATATTGAAAACTAAAATACTCTGCTGCTGAATAAATATACATTAATAGATTTACAATTATAATAAATTTAAATTTAGAAGTACATTACTTATTATTATGCATTTGATTATAATATTTTTACACCTGATACAGGCCGTTGCACTCACCGCTGCACTAAATCTTCTGGATTTTCATATTTCAAAGATGGTAGCTATATTATTGTTTTGGGAAACTATATAAATATATATATAAATGGGAAAATAGTAGATAATGTAAATATAAATGAAAATGTAGAAAATCAAGCAAATAGATTGGTGAGAAATAAAAGCAAATAAAAAACAATAGTAAACAATAAAATAAAAATACAAACAAGTTTATCAATGAAGAGCGCGCATGAAGCAGCAGCAATCAATATGATAAAAATATATAAATAGGAAACAGTAGATAATGTAAACATAAATATAAATCAAAATGTAGAAAATCAAGCAAGTAAATGAAGGTTATTAATAGGTAGGTGCAAATATATGCGGAATACCAATATTCACACAGCCATATCTGCATACTATATAAAATAATAAAGGCCTATGCACTAAAATGTGCTTATACAGGATTCCAGGCCCCATCGCCTCCATACATAAGCGCATATACAATATAGGTGTAAATGTATGTACATCATACCACAATTACAAAATATACATTCATGTGTAGTTAAAGTATAAATGAATAGACAAGTTTATGACAAGTAGTCCCTCTGTATAGCACACTGTAATTTTACGATTTAAAACGACGCGCTAGTGACGAAAGTGAAAAATTGAAATTATATGACAATATATTGAACCTAGGCATGCATGTACAATCTTTTTCAAGGGAACAGTTATACATGTATGCCAGACACAGTATATAAGATCTTCAAGACAGTGTTTCTGAAACGCCAAAAAACCGTTCGACGAAACCCCCAAAACCAATGTCAAACGGCCCAAGAGCGTTCTATTCCCGACATCACTCTACAGATCATTAAGGTTACCAAAAAATATTCAAATACATAAATATATAATAAAATGTACATGTACTTACAAGGATAGGTTGGGCCTGTCGCTTCGAGTTCATGACCTTGTACTTTGGCATTTTGAAAGAGAGAGGGGGGCAGAGGGTGTTATTGGCAGAATCATTTAGTAATGGTGACAGTTCGACGCCAAACAAAGGGAGGTTAAAGAATTAGCTGTAGCAGAAGTTAAAAGGGGTGAGGAAAGTAGCTAAAAGGAAAAATGAAGATAAAAGGGGAAGAGGTTATGAAAATGTAAGGGAAAAAATTATTAGCCAAGTATATGGCGCTCCTTTATGTTAAAATTTTTTCTACGTTTAAGGTTAGCGAGGATAACTTTAAGGTAGCGTAAGCAGAAATTTATGGGGAAATTGTTGTTTTTTAATGAAGTAAAGAAACATATGAGACTGTTGGTAGTAGTTCGATACTGCATGTTCGTACATGTATGCATAGATTCAATATATTGTCATATAATTTCAATTTTTCTCTTTCGTCACTAGCCCGTCGTTATAAATTGCAGTGTGCTATACAGAGTGACTACTTGTCATAAACTTGTCTATTCATTTAGATTTTCACTACACATGAATGTCTATTTTGTAATTTTAGTATGATGTACATACATTTACACCTATATCGTATATACGCTTATGTATGTAGGCGATGGAGCCTGGAATCCTGTATAAGCACATTTTAGTGCATAGGCCTTTATTATTTTATTTCATTTTATATAGTACGCAGATGTGGCTGTGTGAATATTGGTATTGCTCATATATTTGCACCTACGTATAAATAATTTTCGTTTACTTGCTTGATTTTCTACATTTTCATTTATATTTACATTATCTACTATTTCCCATTTATATATATATATATATATAAAAGTTTTCCTCGCCCATTCTTGGCGGAAACAGGCTTTGGGACGGGCAGAGCGCCATGTTCCCAAGCCTCTTTTTACATCACTTCTTAATGTGCCATGTCTAGAAACTTCCTGACAATGTGACACGTGTTTAGGATTGTGGCTTTTTGTATTTCAATGTAGGTGTTTGGGTCAATGTTGAGTATCTCCAAATTCGTCGCAAGCGTTTTTGGTACTATCCCTGTTGCTGAGATGACTAACGGGATGATGAGGATCTTTTCCATACCCCATATATCTCGTACTTCATGTCTGAGATCTTGGTACTTGGTGATTTTCGTTGTGTAGGTTGTCTGTATGTTATTGGTGTTGGGTACTGCTATGTCGATTAAGTACGTGGTCTTATTCGATTTATCGACGAGGGTTATGTCAGGACGGTTATGTGGGACTGTCTTGTCTGTTATGATTGCTCTATCCCAGTAAAGCTTGTGTGTTTCGTTCTCATGCACGGTCTCTGGCTCATATTTGTAGTACGGGCATTTTTCTGTCAGAAAGCCAGCATTCGCTGCCAATTTCTGGTGGACTATTTTCGCTACTTGATCGTGTCTATGTTTGTAGTCTGACTGCGCAAGGATCTTGCATCCTGCCATCACGTGTTGGATTGTCTCCGATGCCGCATGACAGTGTCTGCATTTGTCGCTTTCTATGTCTTTTCTCTGGATGAATTTCTGATTGTTCCTTGTTGCGATCACTTGGTCTTGGATGGCTAGCATGAATCCTTCTGTCTCTGGCTGGAGAGTGCCTTTGGCCAGCCAAGAATTTGATGCCTTTTTGTCAACGTGTGGTTGTTGCAGGTCATTGTAGTGCCTGCCATGTAATGGTTTTCCGGCCCAAGTTCTTAGTTTCTGATATATATATATATACAAAATTCTTGGTATTGTTTAATCTTTTACTCCTCTTCACGTTTTACTACTCCAATTGCATTTTTTATTTTAATCTGTTTCTACTATTTTAATTTACTTGGTTTGACTACCTAGTGTTATATTACTTTTCTACTTTAACTTTGTCTAAATTAATATATGCTTAAGTGTAGTGTATGTATATTACATTAGAAAGTACTACATGTCACAATCATACTACAATTTTGCTATATATATATTTTTACAGTTTGCATTTTAAGTAATGTTTATTAGATATGTAAATTTTATGATTCCTAGAGTTAGTAAATTGCCACTATTTCTTACTTTTTCTTATTGTTTTTGTATTGCGACATTTATGTATGTTTAGACTGAAAATAAATTTTATTTTGGTCATAACTACAGATGGAGGGTCCTTACCGAAAATACTGAAATTGCTCAAGCATTTAATGACTTTTATATCGATTGTACAAACCTTTCTTCCTAAATCATTACAGTCCCCCCGTGACTCACATAGAACAGTTTCTTCTCAATGTCAGTCTCTTTTTTGCGAATGTATTATGATTTCTGACACGTTTTGAAATTCTTAATTCCTTAAAAATAAACCATCTGAACATGACGATCTTAGTCCTAAATTTTTTTTTAATTATGTAGCATTAGAGATAGCACCACCATTGATTTTATTCCTAAATAAAGCACTTGCAGAAGGTATTTTCCTAACCTTACCTAAGACTGCCAGAATTTCTTCAATTTTTAAACTAGGTGATAGAAAAAGTTGAAATAACTATCACCCAATAGCAATTTTGCTTGTGCTAAGTCTAGTTTTTGAGAGGTTGATTGGTTATCTGTATCGTTATCATGTTCTGATTACCAATTTGGATTCAGAGAGAATATATCGACCGAATCTGCCCTTCTTGCCACAACTACTTTTATACAAAAATGCTTAGAGGGGAAAAAAAAAAAGGTATTCTGATAGATCTTTCAAAAGCATTTGATTTTATAAATCATAATATACTTCCTGTAGACAATTTATTAGGATTGGAAATGATGTTTCTCAGTCTTCTGATATGCGGGGCCTCTCAGGGTAGTGTACTTGGTCCGCTACTTTTAACATTTTTTTGAATGATTTTTTTTGTAAATAGTCCTGCTTATACAATTGCCTTTGCTGATGACATCACACTCTTTTTTTTGTTCTTATTTATCTTCACTTATACAAAAAATAAACATAGAATCAAGTTTATATTTAAATGAGTTTGCAGTAAATAAATTAGTTATTCATACTGATAAGACATAAGCTATTCTATTTCATCGTTATCTTAAATCATTGCCTTCTTCTGTGCTAAACGTTTTTAATGGGGGAAGATTGCTCCCATTTCAGTATAATATTAAATGGCTGGGTATTATTTTAAAGACGAATCTAAAATGATACGATCAGGTTAATGAAGTTTGTACTAAGATCAGCAGAAATATAGGGATTATTCGTGAAGTACCTTATTTCTTACCTATAAAGCTAATTTTAGTTTTACATAATGCCCTGGTAATTCCACATATTTTTCATTGTCATTTGGTTTGAGGGGGGAATACTAAGATAATAAATATCTTACTCGATTGCCATGTCTTTGGAAAAGATTTAATAGAATGCTATCATTTTGACTTCATTCACCAATTCTTACATTAGTTGATGTTGGTATCATTTCTATAAATAAGATTTTTTCATTTAAGTTAAATATTTTTGTGTTTAAATGTATTAGACTTGGACTAGATAAAGTTATTTATGAGCCTATCTATTCAAGTCATAATTACCAAACTAGAAGTTCGAATGATTTTGTTCTACCATCCATCAGAACTTAAGGCATAATTTGCTGTTTTTGAGTCCATGAAGCTGGAACTCGCTTCCTGAAAATTTAAGGGTGTTGAATCATTTACGCTTATTTTAAAAAAGATCGAAGATTTTTTTCTTTTATCGTGAGTTAAAGAGTTACGTAAATTACGCTACCATTGCTTGTCGTGTTGCCACGGCAATTATTTCATGTTATTATTTTTATCATCTTGATTTGTTTTAATTTCTATTATAAGGGGGTTGAGAACTTGTCAGGCATTAAATAGCCTTTACCCTCCATCTTCCTCTTCTCATAACTTTGAAAAAACGTTTTTTTTATACTAACCTTGCTTCTAACGGTGAAGACAACCATTTCACCCAGTTTTAAAATAAAAACCTTGAAAAGTTCCTTAAAGAACGTAACTTTTTGTTGGCAACACAAATTAATCCAAATAGTGAAAATTTTCCCTTCACATGGAGCTCTCTGTTGTATTTTCGAAAGCAACATTTGGGCCACAAAAAGAAATTTAAAAATGAAAAGATCCTCAGTTTTTGAGGTCTCGAGGAACTTTATGAATGCGTTTAAGGTAATATTTCTGTGAAGATGAGTGTTGCCCCCTTAATCTTATTGTTACGTCATTTATGTCCACCTCTGAACAGACATGAGGGCTACTGGAAGATGTTTGTTTTTATGCTGACGTTCGTATTTTATGCATCATCTCATGCCGCTCGCAGACCGTTTGCTGTTGTCAAGAATGTTTTAAACGAGGTCTGCAATCGAACTAATTCCTCCAGCACGTTTCTGATGAACGAAACAGATGTGCAATCGTCCATTGGAGATTGTGGTTGGAAGCCGTTTGACACGAGAACTGCAAACGACTTGTTCAGCGTGGTGGACAGCTCATTTCTTTTCTGTTATGCACTTTTCATATATGTTAGCGGCCCTATTGCGGAGCGATCCAACATACGAGTGTTCATCAGTTGCGGAAGCGGTCTCACTGGTGTCTTTACTATTCTTTTAGGAGTGGCTTACTATGCGGATATCCATGCTTTAGCGTATTTTATAGCAATGCAAGCGTTATGCGGTATTGCTCAGTCTACAGCTTGGCCGTCGGTTGTGGCTGTCGTTGGCAATTGGTTCGGACAGCATCGCAAAGGATTGATTTTCGGCATCTGGAACTCTCATCTCTATATCGGCAATGTTCTTGGTGTTGTTTTAGCAGGGTATATGGTACAGATCGATTGGGGATTGTCATTTGTTGTACCTGGCTGTATAATGTTGGCTGTTGGAACGATCATGTTTTTAATGCTCCCAGCAAGTCCAACAGATGTTGGATTTCAAGAAAAGGATTTTCACCCTGGAATAAGCAGTGACATGGTGGCACTACCATCAAATGCTACTTCCGAAGACATGTCTAAACAGCTGCAGAGCACTTCACAGACTGCAATACAGTCTGAGCAAAGGTATCCTATGAAGAGGAAAGCTATACAATTCACCGAAGCACTCCATGTACCAGGAGTTCCAAATTTTGCTTTTGCCCTGTTCTTTACGAAGTTCACTTCTTATATTTTCATGTACTGGCTTCCCCGATATGAGGAGTATGTCTTCAACAAAGGTGCAAAAGCATCTGCTTATGCATCGGCGTTTTTTGATCTTGGTGGTATCTTAGGTGGGGTAATTGCAGGTGTTGTATTAGATTTCACTGGGTCTGGAGCCACTACATGTGCTGGATTTTTGATCTGTGCTTGTCCGACCCTTTTCTGTTTCCAGGTAAGTTCATAATTTACTTTACAGTGAATGATCAAGCTGCCTTATTCTCATAAAATGCAATTGTCGAAGGGTTCCTATACACTTGGAAAACCTGGAGATCTTGGAATTACCAGGGAATTTGAAATCGTTCCTAAAACTTTGGGAGAAAACCTTCTACACCTCACGAGGTCTACTATATCTAAAGTTAAGGATTGCGTCCCTGAGGAGGATAAAATTGGCACTATTTACTAACTACCATGTGTAGACCGTGACAAGGTGTATGTTGGACAGACGGGAAGATCGATACGTCTACGAGGGAAGGAGCATATGCGTGCGGTAGCTAGGGGAGACGATTCAAGCCAGTTGGCTGAACATGTCTTCAGGGAGGGTCACGAACCAGATTGGCATTCGATGAAAGTATTATATCAGAATGTGATGAATCCGGGGAGTAGACTTGTTAATGGAATCATGGGAAACCTACTGTTTGAGGAGTCGTGCAATAAACACCGCAAAACCTCTACCAGAACCTTACAGGATTTTTGCAAAACCTCGAGTTGGGGGTGTTCATCTGACATCGTCGGGTGCGGGGGTTTCCCTAGCCAGAGCTATCCCGCACCAGATGGCGTCAGATGGGGATTCCCAACATGCGGGTATATAAGCTTAGGACTTTCACGAACTCTTCATTCTGCCTTCACTTGACAAAGGGAGCAGTTGGCTCCCGAAACGTCGTGTTTTTAAACCTTACGCCAGTGTCGAAAAAACTTATAGAAAACCCTCCTACCTTCTGTTCTCAAAGCTGAATTTCACGCGAAAGTGAAGCCATTTTCCCATAAACCGAAATTCAATTTAAAGTTCTGTTTGCGATTAATCATGAGCCTTTTCTCAAAGTTGTGAGTGGGGAGCCTATTATTGGTTTACCTGAAATAAAATTTGGGCATTTTTAAAGTTACCTTCGAATCCTTCGCCAAATTGTTAGTGCTGCCTGTCTTCGTAATATCTTTTTTTTTTTTGGTTAATTTGGAATTTAGCAAGAGCACATATTTTACTTATTCATGCTTTATGGTACAAGGGCACCTCAACCCATATTGAGTCAAACGGTGTCTTTATCGAAAAGCGCAACGTTTTAGCATTCTATGAATTGTCTTCAAGCTTGCCTAACACTTCCTTGGCTAGCTAGGTCTCCTGATCTCTCTCCTATAGAGCACATTTGGGACGCTATGAAAAGTCGATTGCAACCATCTCGGAATATTGACGATTTATTATGACAGTCGGGGACAATTTGGCAAGAAATTCTGCAGGGCACCATCCGGGATCTTTATCAGTCTATGCCACGCCGGATGACAGCTTGCATCCAGGCCAGAGGTGGACCACGCCTTATTGACTTCCTCCCTTTGTAACGGTCAGACTCTGCCATAAATCATTCAATTATTCTGAAATTTTAATCGTTTCTTTTCCTATGTATGTTCTTCAAATTCACCAATTTTTATCGCAATCGGACAACTCCTTCTTGGTGCGTCGATTTTTTGTTATAGGGTGTATTTTACGTGATATCTGATGGCGAAGAACGTGAGTAGACACTAGCGGGCGTTCTTATCTTTCCATGCTATGCGAAGGATCGATCCTGATCCACCTACTGTGCATGTGCGTGGACTCGCAAATGCAAACATGGCCACCTCTTAGGTACTAGTAATGTCGATACACGATATAAAATAAATAAATCTACTAGTATATAACATATTATTACCCTTCTCAGGGATAACACAATTGCCAAATAATGGTCAACACAGAAAAGCCTCCGAGCGAGTTGTTTGTGCGTTTTTCGTGGGGGAATTTATTACATAATAATTTCTGCTACCCACGTGTAGCTCAGTTTGTAGCTAGTTTATGTAGCTCAAACTAGAGCTTTTTTATATTTGGTGAAAAAGAGGCGCTGTCTTCATCCTGGATACGAACTAGAGTTCCCGCGGTATTTTGACCAACTAGACGAACGAAGACAAGAGCAAACGCATTTTTCTCCGTATATTAGGATGTAAGATATTATTACCCTTCACAGGGATAACACAATTGCCAAATAATGGTCAACACAGAAAAGCCTCCGGGGCGAGATTTTTGTGAGTTTTTCGTGGGGGAATTTATTATACAATAATTTTTGCCACCCACGTTTATGTAGCTCAAACTAGAGATTTATTCGTTTTGGAGAAAAAGAGACGCCGTCCTCATCCTGGATTCGAACCGATTTTTGGAGAATTTTTTTTCTCTCCAAATATAAAAAAGCTCTAATTTGAACTACTTACACGTGGGTGGCAAAAATTATTGTATAATAAATTCTCGCACGAAACACTCACAAAAAACTTGCCCCGGAGGCATTTTTTCTGTGTTAACCATTATTTGGCAATTGTGTTATATCTGTGAAGGGTAATAATATACGGAGAAAAATGCGTTCGTTTTTATCCTCGTTCGTCTGGTTGGTCAAGATACCGCGAGCTAAACGTGGGGACCCTGGTTCGCATCCAGGATGAGGATGGAACCTCTTTTTCTCCAAATATAAAAAAAACCCTCTAGTTTGAGCTACATACACGTTGGTGGTAAAACAAGATAGTGTATAATAAATTCCCCCACGAGAAACTCGCAAAAACTCGCCTCAGAAGCTTTTCTGTGTTGACCATTATTTGGCAATTGTGTTATCTCTGTGAAGGGTAATAATATCTTACATCCCAAGATACAGAGAAAAATGCTCTTGTCCTTGCCCTCGTTCGTCTGGTTGTTCAAGATATCGCAGTCTAAACGCGGGGACCCTGGTTCGAATCCAGGATGAGGACGGTGCCTCTTTTTCTCCCAATATAAAAAGCTCTAGTTTCAGCTACATAAAGGTGGGTGGCCAAAAAGAATTGTATAATCTACTAGTATATAGCTGTTGGATGGCGAGAGGGGAAGGAGCTTTTCCTGTCGCGCTTCTGCGCTTGCGCGTGGATTTTCAGTCAAGCGAAAATTTAGTAATGGCGGAAAATTGTAGCAGGGAACGTGCATGAAGATACTGATTAGGGCAGCGCACATCGAATGGGATCGAAAAGGCATGAGTCGCGAAGCGACGAGCGGGATCTGGGAATGTCTCCCCCAAGTTTGGATTCTGTTATTCAGGTAAGTACTGATTTATTTATAAAAGTACTAATTCATAATAAAATTATTATATTAGCGGGGATACAAATACGGAGTTGTACTATTGCTCGATATTTGAAAGCTATTTTCTCCTGTTTTTCTAGCCAAGTAAATGTTTTTGGATGTAAACACTGATAGGA
This sequence comes from Dysdera silvatica, assembly GCA_006491805.2. Lineage (NCBI taxonomy): Eukaryota > Metazoa > Arthropoda > Arachnida > Araneae > Dysderidae > Dysdera > Dysdera silvatica. The sequence continues at coordinate 41,685 of QLNU02013906.1, forward strand.
AGTTTTGCAAAGTCCACGCACATGCGCAGAAGGTAGATCAGGTTTGATCCTTTGCACAGTATGGACAGATGGGAGCGTCCTCTAGCGTCCAATAAGATCGTGCTAAAACATTCTATTCATTTCTTTGTTTTATTTTTTCACCATTTTACATTTTGTTCTCTTGATAAAGGCTGACTGTTTTAGTAGCTGAAATATTGAGAAAAAAGACTCAAATTTTAACCAGTTGGACTGCTTTTCTTCTTTCTGTTTATATATTTGTATACAAATTTATATTTAATGTGTTTTCGTTATTATGTTTTTATTTATGCGAATGTGGCGACGTGGGGAGGGGAGGTCGTTGCAGATCTTTTGGTTCCTATAAAGGAGGGGTCACGGATTATTTTGCTATTATAAAAGTGGGTCGCGGTTAGAAGAAGGTTGGGAACCATGGGCCCAGCTACTTCGAAAAATGCATCTCACTGCGCAATTGCTTTGCAGTTGTGGGTTTACTTAAGGCTCCTCGAAAAGAGGGCTGGCCCATATTTTTGCCATCGTATGACGTCATCTCATTCACTGCTTTGTTAAAGTTGAGTGATTTACAAGTGTATTATTTTTAATAATATAAAGTGAAATGGTGGGTGTTCTGCTGAGAATTGTTTTAATTATTCGAGGAATATGAATATAGAATGTTTAGATTTGCAACAGATTCTGTAAGAAAATGGATTATTAATTTTCCAATGGTAAACGTTGTGTTATGAAACCGGAAGTAAACCAGAAAATGGCGGCTGATGTACCGACCTATAGTTGTTTGTTTGTTTGTTTGGCTTTTTTATGGCGCAAGAGCATCTGGGCTATACTGCGCCAGCCTGTAGTTCTAGGTGATCTAGGTTTACTATGTGGTGGTGAAGGTTCGTAAAAATAGAGCTCACAAAATGAACCGTTATTTCTTCGGTGTTCTGCAAAATGCAGTCCGACACATATACACGTATGTATATAATTGGATTATCAGATGCGCCATTTAAAAAAAAAAAAGGTATAATCTAACAGATTCAATAAAGTACAATTTCATTCAACTTCCCACTTATACAGTGGACAACGTAATGTTCAGTTTAGGAAACACTTCCATTATTCTATTGATTGAGTTTTCAGTTTTTTACGTGTGACGTTTAGCGTTGCACGTTACACAAAAAGTGCGCAACTAGGATTCCCTACGTTTAGCTGATACACAGAGGTGTCTTATTGGTTTGTAAAAGTTTATTACTCTTAACAAACAGTTATTTCGACACTGGCGTAAGGTTTAAAAACACGACGTTTCGGGAGCCAACTGCTCCCTTTGTCAAATGAAGGCAGAATGAAGAATTAGTGAAAGTCCTGAGGCTATATACCCGCATGTATTGAATTCCTATTTGTAGTCATCTGGTGCGGGATAGCTCCGGCTGGGGAAACCCTCGCCTGGGACTCCGCACTCGACAGCGTTAAGTGATCATCCTCAACTCGAGGTTTTGCAAAAATCCTGTAAGGTTCTGGTAGAGGTTTTACGATGTTTATTGCACGACTCCTCAAACCGTAGGTTTCCCATGATTCCAGAAAAAGTCTACTCCCCAGATTCGTCACATTTTGATGGAATATTTTCATCGAATGCCAATCTGGTTCGTGACCTTCTCTGAAGACATGTTCAGCCAACTGGTTTGAATCGTCTTCCCTAACTACTGCACGTATGTGCTCCTCTCGTTGTAGACGTATAGATTTTTCCGTCTGTCCAGCATACGCCTTGTCACAGTCCCAATATTACCCTTCTGGGCATTAACACAATTGCCAAATGGTCAACACATAGAGCCAAAACCAAAAAATTATTAGCCATGTGTCTTACTGTCATTTCATATGAGCTGGTATTTATTCTTTTTAGCAGTTTGGTGGGATGTCTATTTACCACAACGTTCTGCTGCAGATTCTATGTGGTGCTCTCGTTGATGGACCGTACGGTATGATCACCGCCGCAGTGTCCACCGAACTGGGCATGCGCGAGACGTTAACGAAAAATGTCGATGCGATGGCCACGGTGTCAGCAATTATAGACGGTACCGGTTCCATTGGTGCTGCCCTAGGACCTCTGATTGCTGGGCCAGTAGCAACATATTCCTGGCAGTATTTGTTCTATATTATGATGGTTGCCGAGTTAGCATCATTGCTGTGCATTGCTCCTTTAGCGTGTAAGGAACTTCGAAGGATATCAAACTGCTAGTACAGCTGAAGCTATGCGTCATCATTCAATCGCGATAATAAAAGTTTTGATTATGTACCAGTTTCTGTTAAAGGAGATTATTTAACATTGCTAAGTACTCGATATCGGAAATTATGTTATTATTACTGTTAATTTAATGTAATTGACAGGTATACTTTTTTTTCTTATTTTTTGTCGTTCGTCTGTCCGTCTGGGAAAAGCATCGAAAGAAGCTGGAAATGTAGTCAACTTCTGTGGTTCGTACAGATCGAACGTATGCTCACTTCATTTTCGCTCTGTCTTACTTTTTCACTGTTTTTTTTTTTAAATTTCTTTACCCTTCCCTATCTCTTGTCATTTTATGTCATATTTTTTTCTCGTATTTTTCCCTTCCTTTCTCCCTAGGGAGAGTTCAAATATTACGTAAGCACTAAGCACCCTAGGGGAGACGGAGGCTGCTGTTGTGCTTACTTTCCTATGTCAGCCAATGTTCATTATTTCTTTATTCTTACCTGGGGAGGGGGTGGGTATAAAATAGCCAATATATTTCTTACGTAATACTTGAACGCTCTCCCATTGCCTTCTACATATCTCAATATTATAGAATTCGAAATGTAAAAAACAAACAAACCTCATTTACTCTCTTTCTACATACAGATTGTCCTTCATATTTTAGGAACAGCTAAAATCTGCCTTTTCCTGAAATATTCAGAATTATGAATGAATTGTTCGCTACTATGAATTAAATATTCATCGTATTATATTACAATAAAATTCTAATTATCCTGATCTCCTCATCTAGACAGTTACTGGTATTACTGGCGTTCGAAGCTTACTTGCGTCTTTGTAACATGTTGAGCAGTGTATTTTCATCCTTATATCTCAAATATGTACTATATATTTATGTGCCATATATATTATTGTTGTACATTGTACTATGTACTATACAATTATAATAAAAAGGAGTATAACACAATCACAATAATGTACTTTTCATCAATTTTCTCTCTTCTTGGTCTAAGACCGTTTGCTAGTTTCTAAGGCCGGTTTACATTAGGATAGTGAACGGTAGCTACCCTCTTAAGTTGTTCGCATTGTGTAAGACAATAGCTGCTGTAATCGAAGGTGATGCGTATGAGTATGGTGAGGTTGCGATGGGCTGTGCGTTGTCATGTAGGACAAGTTAGCGCTGAGGAAGGCCTGGAAGTGGTCCATAGCAGGTTATGAGGCTAGGTTGCCTGGTGTGTGTGTGTGTGTGTGGTGGTGCGTTGCCAGGCAGAGATGGTTTAGTGGCGGTGGTTGATGTTGGTGAGAGGGAGAAATAAAAAAAAGCCCGCTTACGCTAAGTTTGGCTAATCGACCTTTTTTATGTGGACGTGGGGCGAGCCATAATATGCCGAGCCATAATCTATGTATTTAGAAATTTAGGATCTTATCCTTCGTGGTAAAGAGATATGAATTATTGAAAGGTTAGTTGTATTGAATAGAAAGTAGCGAGCACGGTGGTCCAATAAGGCGACCGCAACCCTCAGCCTAGATGGATTTTACGATCAAGGGGCTCCAGTGAAAACCGAATATAACAAAGGCAAAATAATAAAATTGACAGTCGGTTTATAGGGGTTATAACTCCTCGTGGTTTTCGCTGTTTTAAATCCCGAGAAGAAGGGAGTTAGGGACGTACTCAAGTTGGGCCGTGCCTGTGTTTGGTCGAGCATCGGATAGGTCGTAAAGAGGAACCATAGTTGAGGGCGGTAATTGTGATTCGTCTAAAAATCTTGGTTGAGAAGTAATTGGTACGTTCTAGGTGATAGACAGGTCGAGAAAATGATGGAGAAATGATGTATGAAGAGAGAGAAGAGGAGACGAAGTTGCGAGCCGGAGAGCAACGGTTCGGAGAGGTCGGTTGGATGTCGGAACCCTGGTAGCACAAAATGCCCGATTGAACATTGGCCCAATATACAGCGCCAATGAAAATGTGATTGGGCCCAAGTATTGGCAAAGTCATTGGTTTTATCACTTTATGGCACTTTGGTAGATCACCGTGTAATCATCGTTTGCCAATGAGAATGCCAATGAGAAGATGATTTGCCATTCACAGCCAATGAAAAAGCCACTATGAGAGGATGATTTGCCATTCACTTATGGCATTCACATTATATATATTATTGTATAACATAATTATTCACATTAAAGTGATTCTTTAGTTCATGTTTCAATGTTGCTTGGTAATGAAGATGTAATATATATATAAACCGCAAAGAAAATGGACATGGAAACACCCAAATGGGGGAACTAGTGAAATTGACTATATCCTGGCAAACAAGAAATCAATTATTGAAGATTGCAGTGTACTGAACAGATTTAATACTGGAAGTGATCATCGAATGGTGAGATGTAAAGTGCACTTAAATACTAAATTAGAACGACAGAAGCTCATTAGGAAACAAGTAAGTAAGAGGGTGGATTTAATGAAACTGAAAGTAAATACCGAGGCATTCAAGTTGGAATTAAAAAATCGCTTTTCTGCACTGGAAGGACTTATTGATGAAAGTGATATCTCAGAAGCAAATGAAAACATTGTTAAGACAATAGTTGAAACTGCTGGGGAAATTGGTGGTGTAACCTGTAAAAAGCACAATAGCAAATTATCTGAGAAGACGAAACAGCTCATGAAAAGGCGAAGAGATATGAAGGTGGACAATCGAAATACCAGTTCCAGGATTGAGTACATAGAACTTTGTAAAACTCTGCGCAAAAGCATGAAAGAAGACATAAGAAAATTCAACTGTGAGCTAGTAAGGAAAGCCATTGAAAATAACAAGAGCCTTAGGGTTGTTAAAGGAAGTTTATCTGTTGGGAAGAAACACATCATTGCATTAAAAGGAGAGGATGGCACCGTAACAAGAAATAGGGAAGAAATACTTAGAAGAGTTGAAGAATTCTACAAAAATCTATACGAAAGTAACAGTGGATTAAACGAAGACACTGAAATAGTCGAAGGAACAGCTCCTAAAATCTTAAAAGAAGAAGTTTCATTTGCAATAAAAAGCATGAAGAAAGGAAGAGCCCCTGGTGATGATGGTATTACATTAGATATCCTAAAAGAAGCTGGAGAATATGTAGAAGACATACTTGCAAAATTCTTTACCAAATGTCTTAACAGCGGTAACATACCAAACCAATGGGATTCTGCAACAGTAATTCTTTTGCATAAAAAAGGTGATAAAGAGGATTTGAAAAATTACCGACCAATTAGCTTGTTACCTGCTATTTATAAAATCTTCACAAAAGTGCTAACACATCGCCTGCAGAAAAAATTAGATGCAGCTCAACCAAGAGAACAAGCTGGATTTCGAAGTGGATTCAGTACAGTGGACCATATTCAAGTATTAAGAGAATTAATTGAAAGA
>QLNU02013908.1:0-37326 GCA_006491805.2 Dysdera silvatica
GGGCCGACTGTATATAAAGTTAAACAAATTGATTATTTATTAAAAAATTAGGAAGGGGGCGCAAAAATAACGTTTCGCCCGGTATCATATTTACTGTCGCGTCGGCTCTGATTACAGAGTAGGAAGTTACATCGATAATTCGAGGATTTTTGCTATTCGCGTCGGTTTTGGAATGCATCCAGCACGAATATCGTGGAAAAACTGTATATCATACCTGCCAACATACCAATTTTGAAAATCTTGCAATTTTTGAAAACGCGCGTGCGTCATCAGCGTGCTCATTATCAGCCAGCGTGTGCAGTGTAACATGTCTAGAATTGAACGTGGTACTATATTTTTCCCTTATTATGCCTGCATTACTGATAAATGTATACTCTATTAACCAGCAAGCAGGCGCACGGGCTGTTTCACACCCCAGAACTTACAATTTGTAAAAAGAACAGTCCACCCTTACTTCTGAAACTGTCCAAACTCTTTCCTGTTGTCTTCCAAGTCACAATCTTTTGGGGTAGGGTGACAAAGTGAAAATTCCAGTTACTGTTCCCCGTAAAATTGGACATTTTTTATGAAATAATGCTATATAATTAGATGGGGTGCAAATCACCCCGCGCGCGTTCTCGCGTTCCTCTAACCGGCGTGCGTGCTCGCGGGTTAAACAGAAATTAAAATCCAAGGCAATTCCCCAAAATTAAAATACATTATTCAATTAAATGATTAAAACAGCAATATATACCTCACACTATGAAAAACTATAGCAACATCAAGACGGACATAAAACCAAAAGTACTGATTTATTGTGATTATTCTACTTTATTATACAGTAAGTGTTTGTAAGTAACCGATTTAACCATTGCTAAAAAAATTTTATTGAATTTTTGCTCATAGCAATGTCCTTTTTGCATTAACTTGAGTTATAAAAATGTCCTTCAAGTTTTCATTGGATAAAGAGCTCAGAAATCCAGTTCTGGTTTTCATGTGGAGTTCCGTCTCAGCTCTGGTACAGTGGCTAAAAGGGATAGTGTGTCGTTCAGCATAGAAAGCGAATAAATATTTTGTTCCAAAATTTCATACACCGCATGAGGGCGCTACCTCTGCGGAGCACGTTTATTTACCATCACTTTGCATTTCGTAGTGGTACGTTTTATTTGTTTTCCGATTTTATTCCATTCTTCGTCGTATTTTTTTGTACTAAATTTAATTAAAAAGTCTTTTTCAAGACCATTAAATCATTAAGATTTAATTTTCTTTAACTATTCAGAATGAATAGTGAAGGAAAACGCCGAAAACAGAGTCACTGTTTTGTGCCTGGATGCACACTTGGTTATAAATCAAATAAAAACAAATTATCTTTGCTTTTGGTTCCTAAGGATCAAGAAATGCTCACAAAGTGGGGAAAGGCCATATCTAAAGCAGATAAACTATTGGACAATACTTGTTGTGTCTGCGAACTTCATTTTGAACCTTTGTTCATTGACAGATCCTATAAAACTGTTATTGAAGGAAAAGAAGTATTGACTCCTAGAGGAAGACCCATGTTAAAAAAAGATGCAATTCCAACAATATTTCCAAATATGCCACATTATTTTACTAAAAAATTGCCAGTTAAGCGGTCAATGGGAGATTTTTCCTCTGCAAATAAAAGACAGAAATTGTCACATGATGTTTTAGTGAAGAACTGAATTTGTGTGCGGATAAAATTTCTCTTGATGATCTGTGTAATATTAATTTTCCATCAAAGTATTGGGTAAAAGCTAATTTTGAAAATGCCAATGTTATTTGTTTTGTTCATGGCTCAATCACTCAAATACAATGACTTATTCAGCCAAAAAGTAATTGTTAAAGAACAAGTGGAATTTATGTGCATAGTGCAATTAAAAAATGTGTCATTGTTTACGAAAGTGGTCAAATCTCCCGGTGATTTGCAAGGTATTTTAAACGAACTTAATAGTGTCGATATTTGTGATGGTGTTGGAATTATTAAGGAATTTTATGAAATCAAAATTCAGGATAACTTTGTTTTTGATGAAGAAACTATTCGTTACAAACATTGTAAAGGTAAGGTTTCAAATAGTTCAATGAAATGTGATAGATGCAAATACCAATGAAAGCTACTATTGAACTGTCGCAGTTATAAAAAATCTGCAACTTTGAAACCAAATTTTCAAAACAGACTTAAGTCTTTGAAAAGAATTTCCAAAAGTCTTGAAAGGAAAACATTAAAACGTAAAATGAAAATTAAAGCTATAAAAACTTTACAGAAGCACAATTTAAAACAAAATCTAAATAAGCAATTGTCTTCATTACCACATAAACAAAGGCTATCTATGTTGGAAGGATTTAAAGCATCTCAGCGTAAAATCTGAAAGGTATAAAATATGAAAAAGAGTGGCTTCTAGAAAGCATAATTATGAGGATGAAAAGTCCAAGACTTTATGAATACTTACGAATTAATAAAATGATGACATTACCAAGTAGAACTTGCATTAAGAAATCTTTGAAAACATATACGTCTGGATATGGTTTCAATTCCAAAACTTTTGAAGCTTTAAAAGCAAAAACTGCTTCAATGGACCCATTTGAAACTCATGGTTGTATAACATTTGACGAAATGAAACTTTCTGAACATTTACAACTCGAAGGAAGTGGAACTGTATTGGGTTTCGTAGATTATGGTGATTCCGAAGAAGGATCTAAAGAACAATTATGTGACCATAGGTTAATAATTATGTTTCAGCCATTTACTGGAGATTGGACCCAAATCTTGGGAGTATTTGCTACTAAAACAAATGCTAAAAGTGAAACTCTTCGTAAACTTCTTTTTGAAGCAGTAATTCTTTGCGAAAATGCAGGTTTATTTGTAGATTGCTTGACAGGTGATGGAGCTACTTGGAATCGATCTATATGGACATTATTTAGTATTGGAATGCAAAATAACAAGGAGCAAACGAATCAAAAATAAACAGGTGGAAAGAATGAAGGAAAAGACACTTGAAGTAAAAAGAAATTAACAAAAGAACGTATTTTGGCCAAAGGTGAAATTAAGTTCAAAGTGCCACATCCTGTAGATGATAAAAGGTTTCTACACTTCATATCTGACTTCTCGCATCTCTTGAAGTGTATCAGGAATTTCTTTTTGCGACATGGTTTCAATACACCAGATGGTGCCGTACATAAAGAATTTATCAAAGTGGCATGGGACCTAGACCAGAAGTTCATATGTTTAAAAGTTATGCCAAAACTGCCAAAATCTGTTCCCAAATAACTTTGAAAAGATGAGGGTCAACCTTGCATTTCAGCTATTTAGCACTGAAGTGTTAAAAGGCTTATATATTTACAATAATCAAGTAACCAATCAATATAGAAATACTCAGCCTATTGTTTCGTTTATTGAAAAGATGCAGAAGCTCATTGAGATAATGACCTCAAGGGATTCAAAAAATGCTTTAAGATATGTAAATAATGATTGCATGTTTATTAGAGAAGTTATTAAATATTTGAATACGTGGGAGTTACATACTAGAGGTGGAGGAAGATTTTTAAGTGACAGTACAGCCATTGTACTAAAAGCTTCTCTCTCCTGTTTTATCTCTTATTGAATATTTGACAAAGGAATTAAAGTACAAGTACCTTCTTACGTCTCTATTAAGCCAGGACAGAATAGAAAACCTGTTTTGTATTATTCGCCAGTGTAAAGGGTGTAATGATCATCCTAATTCGGCTGAATTTCTCAGTATTGTTGAGTGTTTGAGTTATTATAATCTAGCCCGTTCTCCTAGAGGTTGTAATGTCCAAGCAGAAGTTCTTAGTTCTTTATTAACTTCTGATTTATGTGAACAACAAGTCAAACAAATAGATAAACTTATTGACTGTGGAAACTTAATAGATGCTGAAGCTTTGATTATGACAAGAAATATTGTGAGCGAAGATTTAGACCACAAGCAATTAGTTATTCAGAAAAGTGATGAACGTTTGATCTATTATATTTCAGGCTATGTTGCAAGAAAATTTAAGAATCTTTTAAAATGTGATTTATGTGAAAAAAAAATCTTCAAGATAATAAGTTTTGCGTATTGGATGCAGCTGCTGATTTTACAAAATATTTTGATAAATACGGAATGTTATATCCATCACGTAGGTCACATGGTTTAATTTTTGAACTAGAAAATAAATTTACGCAATGCTTTAGCTTTAATAAGTTGCATAGAGATATTATTGTGGACATGGCCGTTACTTTAAATAAATCCAATTTAATTAAAGTAGGGTGCGTTGAATATGAAGTAGTACTAACTAAAAAAATTATAAAATTTTACATTATAACAAGGCTTCATTTTTACTTAAAAGCATTAAACAAAAATCGAACCTCAAAGCAGGGCAAGACAAAAATATTTGAAAATGAGACGAACAAATTAATTACAAGTATAACATCATCAATGATGAATGTACAGTCTTTCATAAGCGATTTCTGTATGAGCACGTTCTATTCATTTTCACTTCAATTCCTTTCATCGGCAATCGGTTGATAATGGGCACAACTAAACAGCCAAAGTATTTTGCAAATATAAAATGTTTACCTATGCAGTACAAGAATAATAAAATAGCACGAACGACATCCAAGTTGTATGAATCTTGGATTAGTTACTTTCAAATATTGGTATATATCAAATGTGTAATTATGGAATTGGACAGAAACTTTTACAAACAAGTAAAAAATTCAATGGTTGACTTTGCCCTGCTGACCAAAAGGTTCTTAGTAAAGAATTAGAAGCAATTAAAGTGATTTTTTTCTCTCCTCCAAACGCGACATCAAAATTTCAGCCCATGAATCAAGGTATGACAAAAATTGGAAACACTTCTACAAAAACTGCATTGTTTTGAAACTTATCTCTTCTCTAGATGATGAACAGAATACACCCAAGGTAACACCTTTAGACTGTGTGACAAAAATATTCATTATGCATGGGTAAAGTGTAAAACCCTCAAATATCGTGCATTACTTCAAAAAAGCTAGTTTCAACCATAGAAAAAATTTTGAAGAGTGTAAAATTTTATTAGATACCGATTATGCTATTTTAACTCAACATGAGTGGAATTGGTTGGCACATATGATTGATTAATGTGAACTGAAAATGACAGACGAAATAACTTACAAAAGCTACGTTAATATCAATGCCAATATGGCAATTTCAATGCATTCTATGGATGACGATATTACTGATTGTGTTCTAGGAGATCCCTACTGATTGATGATAATGATGACGAGGTATGGAATTCACATGATGTTCCCACTTTTCAGGACACTTTTTATGCAATCAGAATATTACGGGCCTTTGCTGAATCCCACAAATCAATGTCCGAAAACATTTTTAAATCTATTGTTGATTTAGAGACATATTCTAAATGAAAATTTTACATCGAAACAAGGAAAAGTGACATGTTTTTAATAAAATATTATTTTTAAAGGTATGTGTGTGTTAAATTTCCTTTTAATCACAGTTTATAGTAATTGCAGTGTTTTGTGTTTTTAAAACGTATTATTGTATTCATGCGTAGTAATAAGTTAATTATTCTGTAACTCAAATTTTCTATAACTCGAAATTTTCCCCACTCATGTGAAGATTCGATTTATGGAAGTTCGACTGCATATGGTTAGTATCAGTGGCGTAGCTAGGATTAACTAATACAGCTTAAATACTGAGTGTGGGGGAGGGAGCACCTAAAGCCTGAGGTCCTATTTTACTAAAGTACAGGGCCTTAAAAAAATAATAAATTTGCTGCTCGAGAAAAGAGTCTGGTATAAAAGTCAGTATAAAAAAAAACTACTATCACATTTCCAGACTCAGCCCCTATAGCCCCAGCCTGGCTACGGCTTTGATTGTTCCATGAATCTTATCATTTTCTACTCTTTTATTGCAAATTTAGTTACTGGTTTTTATAGATTTCTAGCTATGTCAGACACGAACAGTAGTACTTTTTCTTGACTTTTTATAACTCTAGTGGCAATCTTGTGTGTTGGAAAAAATTGAAAATCAGATTTTCGCCAACAGAAAATAATGAACATATAAAATTATCAACTACATTGTGTACTAGGATTTTATCATGATTTGTAATTATTAAATAGGTTCTATCTATTTTGTTGTTAATTTATAAATGTTCAATTTGATACGTTACACAATTATTTACCGAGAAATGTATAAAATTAAGATTTTGTAAATAAATACGAATCTAACCAAACTTAGATACATAATGTTCTTAAATTTATGAATTACAGGTATCTTTTAGTACTTTTTGAAAATTTTTTGGATTTATGTAATTTAGTTTAGCTGCTACTCATTTTATAACTTTCATAATGTGCATTACGTTATGCACCATAAAAATGAAATTTTTTTATGACTTATAAATTATAATTCATGACCAATATAAATTATAAATCAAGTAATGAATTATAAATCTCTGAAATTACCTATTTGTATTTATTTCGGTGTGTATAAGTTCATAATTTGTGTTACTTATCTTACATCTGTCCTCTAAAACTTAATGTTCAGCAGGATTACTGAAACAATTTTATCTTTTTCATTGATGTGTAGTTAAAGTCAAAAGTATGCTAACATGGCAAAAATAGAAAATCAATGTTAAATTTGGTCATCATAAAAACAAAAATTAGAAATTGTAAAATCACAGAATAAATGATATTATGTATTAAAAAAAATATTTATAACAGCGAATCATTTTGAGGAATATGAACGAAAAATTAGCTGTTTTATACAAATATCTCGTCGGTTTAAAGTCAAATGTTTTAAAAAATAATTCCTTAATTATTTATATTGTATTGTGATAATGACAGATACATTTATTGGGCAAGTAATATATTTTAGGAAAATTTTCCTTGAATTTGTTCTTAACCCTTTGAAGACCGAATTATCAAAAGCCCCCACACCCCCAAAAAAATTCCATATTTCGCACTTCCTAGAGAAAAACGTGCTAAAAAGCACAAAAATAATAAAAGTATAAATAATCATAGCCACTGTATGTCACATTGGTCCCGAAAGGGTTTAAATATATATATAATAATTTTTTTATTAGTTCTAAATAAACAAACAAACCAAAAAAAAATATTTCAATTAATAACAAAAAACCCGTTGAATACGTAACTACTCTAAGCTAACTGAAACGGAGTATGTGCTATTCCGACGTGCTTCCCTACCGAAGCGTCATCTAGTGGTGTCATGAAATTTTGAACCAATTTACGATCGTCGAACGACACACTATCTCTTTTAGCCACTGTAGTAGACGGGTTGTTGCGTCCTGCTGTAACTGGTTTTTCCCGCGCGAAAAACCAGTTTCGGCAAGACGCCCTTCCCTAAACTGCAATGGAACAACCCGTCTGGTAACGATTATCGGGCGTCAGATTTGCGCGAACGGACATTGTATTTTAATTTCTTGCACAGTGTGGTTACACCCAGGGCCGACAAGAGGGGGGGGAGCAACAGTGTCAAGGACCTATGTTATGGGGGGTCCGGCCCAGCCAGACTAGTTTTGCTAGTCGGAGGGCCTGAAAAATCTTTCTTTAAATCCAGATTAATAAGATTTTGTACACTTTTAATGTACAGTTTTTTAATTATTCTTCATTAATAAAAATTATTTTATTTCAAGTGGGTTTGGCAAATAACCCATATTTTAAGAACATGGTTGGAGATCTTAAAGGTTTCCTGCCAAAAGTGGATGCTTTTTTAAAGTATAAAAAAAACAAAAATGCTTATAATTTACCACAAAAAGAGGTAAAATCAATTACAAATTATATTTCAAAGGATAAATAAATCTCTCCTGCCGGAGCTCTTATATACGTATATATACGCCTTCCAATAAATAACATAAATCGAGGGTTATTTTGGTTATGTCTTTCTTTGGAAGAAACGGGGGAAGGGGGGATCAGTATGACGGTGGCAAAGCAGGGCTTAATATCATTAACCATAGTTGGAAACCTTAATTTCAGGCAATATTTTTGAATGGGGGGGGGTGGAAAAATACACCCCGGTGGTCCGCGATAAATAAAGAAACGTGTAAAGTGGTCCGTGAGCGACCAAAATTTGAGAAACACTGCTTTACAGGGTTAACACCTTTCAGCCACATCAGTCAACACATAAAGCTTCCCCAGGCGTGTTTTTTAGAATTTTTTGTGTTGAATTAAATATGAATAATCATTTCTGGCACTCACGCTACAAGCTCAGACTATAGTTTTTTCACAGAATTAACAAAAGCGATCATCCTGACCCAGAGTCGAACTGGGAACCTCCGTTAGATCCAGAGTTCCCTAATCGTTCGGCCACCAGGGCATGAACGATGCTCTCTTTCTTCGTATTTACGGTATTAAAGGATATTATTACCCTTCGCAAAGTCACCCCTCCTCTGCCTTAACCTCGAGCGGTCAAGGCACATCGGATCAAACAGAGGCCCTTCAGCTCGATTCTAGGTCAAAGCTATCGATCTTTTACTTCTATAAAAAAGCTCTAATTTGAGTTTCGGAGCAGGTGGCAAAATTTGATACAAACTAATATTTCGCTCTTATGCGTAAGGTTTAAATACGACGTTTCAGGAGACGGTAGACATGAGTAGGTCTTAATATTCAAGGAATTGGAATTCTGAAAAACTGTGTTCTGAGACATTTGCCACATCGGGCAAAACCACCGAAAGCTTCCTAGTCGAACCCTCTACATTCCTGTTTCCACCACTAACACCACATTAGTTACGAGCGATAAATTTAGTCGGGTAACCGTTCTTTTTCATCAACTCTTTCGTTGGGTCGTAATTCAACATTTTGAAGATCGTCATTATAATAGTATGTAAAGGCTCGTTGACGCAAGCACTGGTATACGCAGGGAGGTGTTGATGGGGAGTCATAACCCCTCATCGAGATTCAATTTTATATATATACACATGGGCATAATGAGTTATAGCTCTGTGATCCCCCCCAGCTCCGTTATGAACTTTCTGTTTACATTAATAGATGCAAGACTCTAATGACAGACACTTTATGCACCGCCAGGTGATGGAAACCAAGTCCAGGTATGTATCAGTATGCATGGCTTTCACAAAACCACCTATTAGGTGGCTTTGGCTTTCCTGAATACCGTGGTCAGCAGTCTTTTATTTCCACCTCTATTTACCACTCGTAAACCAATCGATTTGGCGATATCAACAACACTGAAACGACTGGGTATGATGTGAACCTGGAACGCAGAACTAGCCTTATTTCGGCAGAGAGATGTGGTCTGTTAGAGTTTTATTAAAATACCATGGTTTTATGACTTCCAGGTAAGGTTTTATCAACGAAACAGAAGTACGTCCACGGGGTCGCCTGCTTCTTATGTGATGGAAAATTTGTGCATGGCGGGGGAACCGAATATAAAAAGTTTAGCAAATGCAGTTCAGCAGAGAGGTCTTTGAAGACTTATCACTTGACGATATTGAGAAATCAATAACCGATTCTGTGCTTGAGAATGAAGTGTTAATTAAAGTAGCGTTAGGTAACCGATGGTGCGTTCGAGAATGAAATGTTAAAGTAGCGTTAGGTAACTGATGCCGTGCTTGAGAATGGTGTGTTAATTGAAGTAGCGTTAGGGAATGAATGGGGTGCTTGAGAATGAAGTGTTAATTAAAGTAGCGTTAGGTAACTGATGCTGTGCTTGAGAATGACATGATAATTAAAGTGGCATTAGGTATTCCCGATTGTGGAGAAAATAATAAAGAAATTTTTTCCAAAATTTAAAACGGACTGAAATTGACTGATGACTTGGATCATCATATCGTTTTTTTTTCCAGGGACAGACGATTTAAATTTTAGTTTTATATCTGCCCCTTTCATGTCACATGTTAAAAGAAAAATATTCTATATAAAATTGTATATGTCTAGATATAATGTGAACGTAGAAAATAAATTTGTTATAAATGTTGAGCGAATTGTGGGATTCTGAAAGGATTTTAGAACTTGTATGGCTAGTTACGAAAATTACTAAAACATACATTATCAAATTGATACAAACCCGGTGAGAGAGAAGATATTTCAAGTGATGAAAGTGATTTGGTTACAATAGCAAGATAAAATGAAAATTTGTCTCGTTATATTGGAAAGCGACCATAAATAAAATATCGATTTTTTTTAAACAAAGATTATTTTTTCCCAATGTATTAACTTTTCCTTTATGTGCTACTAAAAAAATGTTTTAGTGAATGTATTTTAAAATTTTTTTAAACGATTTGTACTGATGTAATACAATTTTTAATACTTTATCGCAAAGCATTTTTTAACATGATTTTATTCTTCTTTTGCACGGTATGCAATTACCGTATAGAGACTTAGCTTATATATATATATATATATATATATAAAAGTTTTCCTCGCCCATTCTTGGCGGAAACAGGCTTTGGGACGGGCAGAGCGCCATGTTCCCAAGCCTCTTTTTACATCACTTCTTAATGTGCCATGTCTAGAAACTTCCTGACAATGTGACACGTGTTTAGGATTGTGGCTTTTTGTATTTCAATGTAGGTGTTTGGGTCAATGTTGAGTATCTCCAAATTCGTCGCAAGCGTTTTTGGTACTATCCCTGTTGCTGAGATGACTAACGGGATGATGAGGATCTTTTCCATACCCCATATATCTCGTACTTCATGTCTGAGATCTTGGTACTTGGTGATTTTCGTTGTGTAGGTTGTCTGTATGTTATTGGTGTTGGGTACTGCTATGTCGATTAAGTACGTGGTCTTATTCGATTTATCGACGAGGGTTATGTCAGGACGGTTATGTGGGACTGTCTTGTCTGTTATGATTGCTCTATCCCAGTAAAGCTTGTGTGTTTCGTTCTCATGCACGGTCTCTGGCTCATATTTGTAGTACGGGCATTTTTCTGTCAGAAAGCCAGCATTCGCTGCCAATTTCTGGTGGACTATTTTCGCTACTTGATCGTGTATATATATATATATATATATATATATATATATATATATACATAAGTGTACAGTAATTTTTCTCAATAACGTCTTTCTAATGAACGACTCTTTTCCGTTTAATAGTCGTATTTCGTGGTCTAAGCAAATGATTCATAGTGTTAATATATTTCTGAGTAACGATTCCATTTTTTTACCGACGTTTAGCCTTGACTTTCTTTTCTTACCATTCCAATTTTCTGTCGTTGAATGCAGGCATGCCAATTGACTATCTGAATGGAGACTCCTTAGATCCCTTTAAATTTAGCCCAGGTCATCTACCCTCGTGAGTAAAAAAGGGAAAAAATATCGGGAGGATTGAGGGGATTGCCACATCCTGAAAATATATCGCAGTTTTTGTCTAGGAGAGAAAAAAAAATCCCCAATTGCAGATGATTTCTCTGGTGCCTGTAAAGAGGATTATGTGGTGAAATGTGAGAAAACGTGTTTTGATATCCAATGGGAGTACCTCGAGCACGAAAGCCCAGTTTCTTGTGCCACTGGAATTAGTACTATGATGTGAAGAACCTTTACGTCGATATAATGCTGCATATTTATTAAAGAGCATGAAAACGCCGCTCTGAAATTTAATTCAGTACCCTCAAATAGGGTTTTTTTTCAGGATTCATAAACTGGGGTGGTGTTCAATATTTTTAGGGAGCGTGGATTAGATTTTATTAAGTTATTTTCATTAAACATATTGTATGTTTAGATTTTATTAAATGGGGTGTATAAAAAAATCTGGAGGGTGTTGGAAGTGTGTATAAATCCTGCCCTCAACATCATATCAAAATTTAACGCTTTTTTAAAGCTATAACTGAAATAACGGCCCCTTCGATGACCTCGTCAAATCCACTTCTGAGTGAGATCGCTAGATTAAGACCACAGGCTTCGTTTCGCAACTATTATCGAAAACAAATACCAAATAAGGTAGTGAAGAACTAGCATTTCAGTGAAATTGTGTTTAGATTTTTCAAATTGAAAATATGTCATTTCTATTCTATGAAACATGACTTTTTCGCTAAATTCTAGTATGGTTTGGAATTCTGATTCAGTAGCATGTGAAAGGGAGGGGCTGAAGCCCCCTGGATAACAAGGTACGTTGTTCTCCTCAACATCGAGTCTTTTGATCTTTTTTACAGCTGCTTGTACTCCCCCCACCCCCAGTAACATATCAATACAAAACGCATGAGGTGAGGGCTCAAGTGGCAATGGGGGAGGAGGACCCAAGCGCCTTTAAAAAAGGTTGTGTAATGCGACCTCTAAATGTTTTGATATTCAATGGGTGGGGGGGGGGCTTCAGGCCCCCTCATAGTTTTCGAATTTTTACGCCTATCGACGTTCGACTGTAAATACAGTCCTTATTGAGTCACTCGAGACTTCATGAATAGGTACAAAGTAAGTTATTTAAAGCATATAGTCAAATAAGAATAAATAAAATATTACACGTTTCAAAGATGTCTCTTTCTCCCCCCATCCCCCCACAAAAAAATCATGCTATCCTCATATCAGTTGTTTATGCTTTTTATTTTAACACCCCCTTTTTAATGCTTATCTAATATTTAAAAAAAATTACAATAACTTTAGTTTTTGAGTTTAACAATATTGCTGAAATCATTATATTTTCAGATAAACTTGGAGCGTTATAAAATGCATAGGAGTAAAAATACGCAGACGTGGATTGAACCTCAACTACCCAAATCTAAATTTGCAGGCAATCCCTAGACTCTTTAAATTCTAAGAAATTTGCAACAACTGTAACTATCATCCACTACTCAAAGTCAGACAGAGCAGCTTACAGGAACACTCGAGCATGAAGTACCAACGTTAGGGAACTGACATATAAAAATTCATCAATAAAAAAAAAATCGTCAGTATCTGATAAATTGCTCAAACAACAGGATAGATCTTAGAAAAAATTTTGCAATCAAAATCGTTTTCAAAGAAAAAAAAAAGATCAAAAACTTACGCTCACAACGCCCGAACGGGGTTCCGTGTATCCATAGGAACAGCACTGATGGGAACCAAAATCGAAACATGTCTACTGCGTATTCATAGGAATATGCCTGGACTATTTTGAAGCACATAAAAAGCTTAAAGAAGAGTTATCTTTTTTAATATCGAGCATGCGCATTTCATTTCAAAGTGGTCAGCCTTTGACCTGAATGAACTATAACACCGTCTTGTTATCATTAGCGTTTGCGGGGACTAACCACAAATATTCAAACTGATATTATTAAATGGTATTCTTCCTTTCACCAAGTCTACATTTAATTACTTGGAAGCAGAGGTGGACTGGGTCCTCTTAAAGGGCGCATACCTTGGCTTATCGGAGGTCGCAAGTCCTATCGGTCACGAGGGCGCACCTGCCGGCGGCGCAGTCCGTCCCTGCTTGGAAGTTGCAGGGGGGGAAAAAACAAAAAAAAATAAAAAAACGTGAGATGCTGAGTCACTTCGTATTATTAAAATAAAGATAATATATTTATGAATTTCACACTTTTTAAAACGTATAGGCTTTGCGTAAAATTTACAAATACAAGTGTGAAGAAGCAATCAATGGTTCACTCGGCAAGGTATTCGAGTTCTAACCAAGAAGTCGTTGCATCAAATCCACAATGACTCTTCCCTCCCCACAAAAATCAGTCTTTGTAACCACTTTCGTGATATTTGTGCTTAGAGATGTGGGTGGGAAAATTTTCCACCCTCAAAATTTTCAGCGGAATATTTTCCGGTCTTGAAATTTTAAAAATTAATTTTTCTTTTTAAAAAATATCATTACTTTTCCATTTTATCTCTCTCCCCCTCTTCCTCTGTGTGTACGTATATGGTTTTAAAAAGTTTAAACATAAAAAAACATATTCGATACATATTAACAATTTTATTATCGGTCATTCATAGCATAATTATAATCTTTCTCACTCCCGACTGCATAAAACAGAAACCTTTACGAACATTAGCTTTTCTTTTTCCATCCTATTAAAATATATCTTACATTTTCACTAATGGTTTTATATTTCATCAAATATATGAAGTTACCGAATATGTTCAGCAGAAGACCCCCCCCCCTCCACAACTTTCTGCGATATCGCAGGAGTTCACACCCTCTTACTACTTTGAAATAACGCTGTCGCATAGGTATATGAATAAAACAAAACTTATTTTTACACGCAAATATATTACGTATAAAATATGACTAAATAGCCTACATACAAATAAAACTTAAAATATGAAAAAATGAACCTATTGCAGGAAAAAAAAGATTCATTATATCACGTTATAATTTATTTTTTCATTAATAATTTTAGGAACTCACATATTTTTAGTTTTGAGTTTTAGTTATGTATTTAGTCCTATATGATAATTTCGTATTCCTTAAACTAACGTTTTTAAAAGTGTCCAAGTTATGGTATCATTATCGTATCGACTATCAACCCCGAATCTCTGACTATATTATTATGTAGTAACAAGTAAACGTAATAGTTACTAAGAAGCACAATAATGAGTTTAATCAATATTATTATTTCAAAAATTTCTATGGACCAGTAGTATTCTGTTCTGAGGGGGTAAATATGGGGCCGGGGGAATCACAGTTTGTATAGTGGTATAGCACATAAAACGAATGTTATTTAATAAATAAAATATTTCATTTGCACTAGCTGCAAATGAAATTTGCAACTAGCGCAAATTTATATTTATAAAGCCAATATTGGATATAAGGCCATTCCTGCGTTCCTGAAAAATCTGACGTTATACGTGGGGTGACCATATATATGTACGATGTGAGAAAGTTTTGGCAAACAATTATTACAATTGAAGTGCCTTCGAATGTATTTTAACTAAATCTTAGATAATATTAGTAAAATAAAGTATAAGCAAGTAGAATAATGAGGAAATTAATTCCTTAGTTTTAAAATCTTTAAATAGTTACAAAACTTATTTAAAATAGCTCAGTTATACAGGACTGCCTTTCTCTTGACTTAATCTTCCTGCACTATTTTGTAAGGAACAGTTTGGAAATGTTTCTCAGCTGAGTCAAAATTTGTGAAAAAGTATTTAATTACATTTAAAGATTTCAGGGCCTCTGCCCGAGTTACAATAGATTCGGTTGCAAATTCAAGAGTCACTCTCATCATCATCATCACTTTCGACAGCATTTGAATATAACATTTGAGACACGATTTCAGATATAGAAGCTTCAGACTGAGTAGCGACATCGTTGTCAATTGCTACATATGTTTCAATTGACGCTTCATCAAATACAGGGTTTGTCCCAGAAGTTCCCGGAATGAGTTTTTGTAGTTGGCAACGCTGCCAGACAGGGCGGAGCTTCGGGCGGAGACGTTGGTGAGGGATCTGAGCTTGGAAACGAGACCGGTATCAGTCGCCTGCGGGCAGTTGTTGAGGCAGGGTCACGCTCCGCGCAGAGGTATCTACTGCACCCTCGTCGATCAAAAAATGGACCAGTTTTTGGAGCAGCGTTATGCAATCAAATTTTGTGTGAAACTGGGTAAAAACGGGGCGGAGACGCTCAAAATGCTTCAGAAAGCCTACGGTGATGGGGCGATGAAAAAAAGCCGAACTTTCATGTGGCACAAGCGGTTCCGGGAAGGTTGGGAGTCCGTCAACGACGACTACCGCTCTGGACGCCCGTCGACATTACAAACGGACGACTCGGTGCAAAAAGTGCGTCAAGTTTTGGACAATGACCGACGATTAAGTGTTCGGATGATTGCAGAGGAGTGTGGAATACCCAAAACAATCGTTCATCGCATTTTAACGGAGGATCTTCAAATGAGGAAAGTCTGCTCGAAAATGGTGCCAAAAGTCCTGACGAGTGAGATGAAGGAGCAGCGTTTGTTGAAGTGCCAGGAATTGCATGAACGCTACGAAACGGACCCAGAATTTTTGGACAGAGTGATCACAGTGGACGAAACGTGGATTTTTCAGTACGATCCCGAATCAAAGCGCCAAAGCAGCGAGTGACACATCAAGGAGTCTCCTCGCCCGAAAAAAGCAAGGATGAGCAAATCGCGAATCAAGGCAATGCTCATTGTGTTTTTTGACAGAAAAGGTGTGGTTCACAGTGAATTCGTGCCACAAGGACAAACAGTCAACAAGGAGTTTTACTGTGAAGTGCGCAAACGGTTGTGCAACAGAGTTCGACACATCCGGAATGAAATTCGCGATAATCGGATCTTGCACCATGACAAAGCGTCAACCCACACCGCTCTCATTATCTCCGAGTTGCTGGCCAAAATGGGTGTGGCAACGCTGCCCCAGCCGCCGTACAGCCCCGATCTGGCACCAGCGGATTTCTTTTTGTTCCCATGGATCAAAAGAACCCTGAAAGGAACTCGGCATGGGACGCTGGAGGCGGTAAAAGCAGCCGCGACGACCTCACTGAAGGAGATTCCAATTGACGAATTCCAGGGCGCCTTCAATGATTGGGTGAAGCGTTGGCAACGGTGCATCGAAGCAGGGGGAGAATACTTTGAAAAGTTCTGAAAAGATTGTAAACTGATATTGAATAAATGATTTTAAAAAAAATCATTTCGGGAACTTTTGGGACAAACCCTGTAGTACAGTTCCGATGCGTTGTGCAAGCTCAAAAATGGACACGTTATTATTGTCATACAGGCCGATAATTCATCATTTCCCGAAGTATAAATAAAGCCCGTATCTCTTCAGCAATTTGAAATGATCTTCTTTAACACCATATTTCAAAATTTGCCGATGTAACAAAGGGTATCTAATACAGATCTCCTTTTGCTCCATTGTGTGCTCAGGAGTAGCTTTCAGTAGCCTCTGCTTAGAATGGTTAGCGCAATCTTTTCTCGAGAATGATAACGAACGTTAGCGGCAGAGGATGAGCCCTAGAAAAATTTCTAGTTGCTGCTATGAACATGGCCCAGTTCATTTAATTTTAGATAGAGGGGGCCGATTAGCAAGGTTTCTTTGATTTCTTTTTTACTTTGGGAAAAAGGGGTTTCAGTGCAATAAAGAGGCGCTTTGAAGAATTAATGTGACGGGGATCATTTTCAAGGTGACCATATATGCGGGTATGGAAATCAGAAGCTGACAATATATGCGGGACGGTTTAAGAGAAAATTCCTATTCAATCAGCAGGGGCTTCTAAAAAAAGTGACCATATAAGCGGGGGTGACCATATGACGAGTACAGACTGTATTCAGTAATTGAAGTGGTGGAACATTTTCCGTTTCAAAATTTCCCGCAAAACCCACATCACTATTTATACTTTTCCAGGGAAGAATAATGATGTATCAAATTCGTAATATATGGGTCAAAATGTTTGAGTTTGAGCCACGGAAAGTGGAAGCTGAAAATCGCATTAATATTAAATAAATAAATAAAAAACTAACTTTTTTAATGTTGCAAAAAACTACAAAATTTTATTTCCCTGTCTGAAATATATTTTGACTATATCCTTAATACAAGCCTTAATCTTTATAAGGAAAGGAGAACGCATATTATACTGAAAAATGGAAAATATAAAATTGTTGCACTCTACTCACAAACGTAATGAGGCCCTGCAGTGGTAACGCATTTGCTTAGCAGGCAATTATCCCAGGTTCCATGGCCGCCGATGTCATAAAAATATTGGGGGGAGGGAGGGGGATAGTATACCAATAGAAGGCAGCGTGTTGTCAAAAAGAGTGCTTAACCCTTTGGGAAAGTTCACTTGTGAGACTTATCCACGACGATGGAAAAAAAAAAAGCCTGGGAAACAGCGAGAAATTGCCAAATCAGGTTATTGATCAAAGACGGTAACGGGGGAAAAATGAGAAAGTGTGCATGCATATTTGGCAAACAGGTGTCGTTGTTGCAATACGGTCAACTCTAGCCTTCTCTCCACTGTCAGGTTACAAGTTAGAGTTAGGTGTTAGTTAGGTTGAACAGAAGTATAGATGCATTTCATGACTTTAAAAATGGATGGAGTTTGGAAAAAAAAAAGAAAAGAGCGTTTTGTGCGTGAGCAGGGATTCGAACGCGAGACCTGTTGGTCCGAATATGGTTTATGGTCACTTCAGTGCTAGAAATTTCTTAAAAATATTAATGAGAAACGAACTTTGCCTTAAGAGTGAGTGTTTTGGCTGCATGAGTCGTATATAAATGTGCTTTAATTTACGGAAGTGAAATAAAAGACAAGAGTATTGAACTGGAATTTTTTAGAAGGGAAAAATGGGTTTGAAACATTATGAAGAAAGGCCTGTTTTCTTTGTTTTAGAATAGCTGTCCTTCTGTTAAAAATTCAAGTTTAATATTCACATAATGTATAAAAAATGAAGTTAAATTTTAGAAAACGGCATTGGTTTCTCACCAAATTGGCGAGTTTTTAATGATTCATCACACTGATTTAGAAGAACTTTAAGATTATCCAAATAGGCAGCGAAGGCGAAATGGGGTGGGGGTCTCTCCCCCCCCCATTTAACCTTTACTGATTCAGGAAAATTACAGTGTCAGAAAAATCTCAGAGAATTACTAATTTCACGTGGGTGGTTATTTACACCAGTAACCAGCCATTTGGATGGCCTTACCTTTTGCTATATGGAAGTACGCCATTACAACCGTTCAACACTGAGCGGAATAGAAAAAAGAAATTGTATAATGTTTGCTTCTGCATAGGGCCCGATTATCACCATAAGAGGCCCTAGGCACAGCATTCCCTAAGGGCCCCCTACATCCAAGAAAGGACGTATTATATGGTAAATAGGCTTGGGAAATGTTGCAATTTCTACACCACAATACATCCACACTCTAACATCTATAAATTTATAATTTGGTAGATCCAGCTTCATTAGCAGCCAAGATAGAAAATGGGGACCTGACTCTTCCCCACTCCCGATACCTTATCGGGTAATTACGTACTGTAATAAGTTGTTTACACATATACTATACTAATAATTTCTTTGTAATATAAAATTATATACTACTAATGTAATATTTTTTTTTATTTCGTATTATCTGGTCGAGGTGTTTTTGTTTTACTATGAAAAGAAATTTTATTTTCTTGTATAATTTATTCTTTGTTTTATTAACATTATCATCTCTTACTTCTAAGTGTTACATAGAATGAATTCATTGTAAGCAGAAAATTTAGAATATTTGTAAAAAGAACTATATATTGTTTCTGAATTCAATAATCATAGCAAAAAATAATTAAAAAAAATTATACGTTTTCCGTTACACAAAGGTAATAATCTCATTTTTCTTTCCTAATTCTAAAAGTAATCTACTTATGACAAGAAAATATTAAACTGACATAAATGAAACCGCAGAGTGACAATTTCATGATTCACTTAAAGTTTTTTTTCCTTGCTTTCATAAGTGTAAAATCATGAATTACATCATTAAAATCTAACTTCTCTGTTATCTCCCCTTCAATGCACAATACAGCTAAAGAGCTTAATTTGCTTTGCAATAGAGTAGAAGGCATGGGAGATTTCAACCTCTTTAGCACGGAAAAGATCATTCTCCCGAACAGTTTGAAACTGCCAAAGTAAAAAATATTTGTAATGCAGTTTCAACAGTGGGAAAAGTTTCATCTAACTGCAGGCTTTTCAGCTTTTGCAGCACCTGTCTTATGGAGTCTTCACTTTGCACAAGAGATGAAAATTGCTGAAGCTCATCTGGAAAACACTGTGCTAAATCTGATGGATAACAATTTTGTAATAGAGCTGCATCTTTCTGTAGCACAGAAGCAGATTTTAAGTTCACGAAGCAAGCAAACTTATCTGCTGTATCTACATAAGGAGCTTTACGCTGTGAAAGATTTGTTATTAATGCATCACATACTACATAATGAATGAATGAAATGTCTGACGAGCAGTCATTTGCACTTCAGCATTCTAGATAAATTCCTTTATTTTGGGCAAGACTATATATATGTGGCTAATTAATGTTACGACAATTTTGCCCTGGCAGCAATGGGTAAAGACCTTTAAACCTGACGAAGCTCATGCTACCCAGGTTCTCCACCAGCGACACAGAACAACCATAACCCATGTACAATTGTAAGTAAATGAGAAGGAAAAATAAGTAAACAAATAAAATATAATAGAATTACAAGCTCATAAATTATTCAGCAAATCAAGCAATCTTATTTTAAATAAAGGAAATGACCTGAGATGTCTCAGCCCATTCGGAAGAGAGTTCTACACCTGAGGGCTAAGAGAACCTATGCATGACAAGCCGAAATTTGTTCACGCAAAGTTTGGTCTAAAAGTAGTATCAATTCTCAATTCGGATATCATATCCATGCCCCGGCAGACATGGTAGAGAGATATCTACACTGTTTCCAAACAATAAATCCAAACATAAAGATCGAAATTTTACATTTAAGGAGATCATCTATTGTTAGAATATTATGTTGTCGAGCAATCTCTAATGAAGTTCGACCGATTCTAGTATTAAGTAACCTGAGAAATTTATTTTGAAGTATAAAAATACGGCGCAGATTAGATTTAGTTGTGTTTCCCCAGGTAAGAAGACAATAATACCATAAATATCTAACCTCTTTACATATATATACGTTCGTAAAGAGATTATATATTGTCCTTCGTAGCTCAGTGGGTAGAGCCTCCGCCCGGCAAGTGGAAGGTCGTGGGTTCAGGTCCCACCGAAGGCAGAAATATTTATTTTCTTTCGAACGTTTCACCATCTAATCACGCCATACCATCGGCGTTGGTATCACTACGCCAATAAACGTTGATTGATTGACATTGTTGTTTGATTTAATCTGCGTAGTGTTCGATTTATATAAATAAACTATCTTCTATATTACCCATATTCTGGGTGTATATTTGAGTGATGTATTTTGTTACTTTCTGCACAACTATTTTGTTTTGGCTCTTAAAATTATCAGAACATTTAAAATCCTCAAATCCTAACTCTTGGGATTTCAGGATTGCCCATCTTTTCAAATCTATATCATGAACAGTTAAATAATTTTCCATAACTTTTGTAAATCTGGCTAACATTTCATTTTTTATTATTTTATACTTTTCTATATTTGTGCCCATATTTGATATATATTTTCTGAACCTCGAAATATAAGTAGGGTATTTTACTGTTGGATATCTCCTGTTTGTTTTTTCGAATTTATTTTTTTTACAACTGTCAAAATACTGAACAATTGTTTGCATATTTTCTAAACTGAATTCATTTGCCAATTGATCGCCCTTTACAGTACAGTTATAATATTCATCACCAACTATACTAATATCACTTTCTTCGTCGATGCGGAAATCACAATTGTCTTCAAAATCTAAACTGATACTTTCACTGACATTGTTATTAAAAATTATGTTTTCGATTTTCGACAATACTCCCCGACTTTCCTCAAATTCTTGTTCAGTTATTAATGACGGAAGCGTGTCGTATTTATTAACGACCAACTTCAAAACAGATTGAATTATGTTCACTATATTTTTCATTTTCTCACAATTGGAAACTCGTACAACTATATTGACGTTATACTTGCGGACGAGTTTATATAGCTAGTGGAATGCGAAACTTAAATGTCCCGCCAACTCTCCAAAATTGTCGCCAAATATCTATGCTAAAAGTTCATTTTTCATATTAATTTTTTTTATACTATTTAAATTAGCTGAGACATAATTTTTGTTTATCCGTTAAATACGATGATCCTTCATAATCTCACCGACTTCAAACCTGTTTTTGCTCACATACAGTGCGGTTGAAAAATATCAAACCTGGCGTAAAAATGTCATTTTTGGACTTCAAATATTCATAAAAAATTGCCATATCATTTTAGCAGACAAATGATTACATATTCGTGATTAGGAAGTCAAGCACTATCATCTCCCATAGGTCTGATCTCAAAGTGCAGTGAACAGCGAAAGGGGTTCCCTTGTAAGTTATTCAACCTTACATTTACTAAACGTGTAGGAAAAAGGATGACGATACAAACTCCTGTACAAGTCTATCCCCTGGGTTTACAGTTGCTCACAATGGAGCATTTATCTGGATAGTTAGAAAGAAATTTCAACAAATGGATGATACACTTTTGACCTTGAGCCTTTGCTCGGTTTCTATGTTATTAGAAGTAGGGATGCAAACAACTATTCGGCTAACGAAGCCGAATACTAAATATTCTGTAACCAAATATCAATTTCTCTTTAAAATTCACTATGAATATAAACAAAATGTCTTTGTCATGTTTTAAATTGAGACTAAAATTAAAACGTATTTTTTCTTTAAAATTTTATATAAGCAAGTATTTGGCTAGCTTCAAGGCTGAATACTCGGTCTTGAAGCTACCCGAATATTCGGTCACATTCCTAATTGACAGCTGAAATTTTTAATTTTTCAGCAGTGTTGATTTTAGTAGCCGGCGATTTTACAATGATATCACATTGCCTAACAGTCTGATTCTATTAACCAGTGAGCACTGTACACTATAGCTTAAAACTCAGATATTTGATTCGTTGCTACTGGTCAGCAGGGCCCTCTATATTAGAGGCCACTTCATTTGAGTTAGTTGTCACTTTCAGGTGGCCACGAAACCTTTAAATAGTGTAGCTTTAGGAGGGTTCGTTCAATCAACATTTTTCATGAAGAATAATAAGTAAGTAAGTAATAAGTAAGCGGTTTCAGAATGTAACCTTCCTACAAAGTCAAAATGAAAACTTTTTAAAAACATGCTTTATATTATAGGCATAATGTGATTACATATTTTGTTAAATCTTATATTCAACACAATTAAATCTTACTTCTTGATACATATTTTGAATAAATATTCAACCTATAAATATAGTGAGCATTGATTAATAGAAATAACGGGTGCACCTAAAATTCATAAAAACTTTTTAAAAAATGATAAAAAAGAAATAAATAATAATAAACAAGTGGTTTCTAGGGAAATCGAATTTTTTTTCTTTTTTTTTTTTTTTAGTAGCAAAAAAATTAGTTCAAAAAATCACCTGTAGATGATGCTGACATAAGATATTCAGCAGAAATATACAACTCAAGCTTGTTATAAAAGACTTGCATGCACATGGAATGTTTATTTGAATCCAACAGTACTTCGTAATTGGAGAACGTTATAGTTACCAGATCAAGCTTTGCTGATGAAAGAAAAAATTATTGTATAATTTGCTGATGAAGTTCTACCTGAATATTGAATTAAAAACCACTGCATTGGAAATTTTCGCATAACGAAACAACAGAAGATGAGAAATGGTCTCATTTCATGTGATGTTAACCTTACTTCTGTTATACAATATCCTGGAGGTCATATAGAACAAGTGAAACAATAATAAATCGATGAAACGCACAATTGTCCTATTCATTGTCTTTCAGAACAGTCAGCGCCGCCTGCAAGTGCTTTTTTTGCTACAAAAGAAAACTCGCATTTTCCCAGAAACGCTTTCATACAAACCGCACTTACTTATCTTTGCTCCTTTTTTTTATGGTTTCTTGAATGCTTCTATGAACTTTTGGAGCACCCGTTATATAATATCCTTTCATAAAAGCTGAACCATGTACATATTAGAGCTGAGTTAGGGCTCATTTATTGAGGCCCGAGCCCGAAGATTTGTAATTTGAGCACACCCGAAGTTTCAAGTAGAACTTCAACCCCTTAATATACTATTGAAATTTTAAAAAAATGTGCTAAATTACATTGTTTAATTTCCTTTGAATTTTCATATATACATATTTCTGCAATCCTCGAAAACGTATCACATAACTGCATTCCTGGGAGAATTCCAATATAGAAAAGTCAGTTTTCAGCTTCAGTTACATCTATCTAAAGAGCCCAAAACGGGCTCGAGTTTAGTCCATCTCACCTCACCTCTAATATATATTTCTTGTTCATACGTTTAATAATAATATTATTTTAACTACTCCATGTATATTTTCCAGGCAACTTTGATGACTGTACCATAAACAAAGAATTAGGCAGAGCAAATTTGGAAATTCTTCCCGTAAAAGAAGTCTATAAATTCGGAGAAATTGCGAAATTTATATGTCCACCAAGATATGAACTTTATCCTAGAATTGAACAAGCTGTATGTCTGCCATCTGGATGGTCTGATGATTTTCCAAACTGTGTTCCTGTTAGTAATGGTTAGTTTAATATTCTCCAAATCTTACGCCAGCTTCAACTGCATACCTTCTTTTTTATACTTATTTTGCATGACTTCCCAACTTATAAGAAAAGTGCATATATATATATATATATATCATCATCATCATCATCATATTCAACCATTATCTATCCACTGCTGGATGAAGGTCTCTCCAAATGCTTTCCACACAAGTCTATCCTGAGCAATTCGCTTCCACGTCACCCCAACCTGTTTTCTTATTTCATCCACCCATCTAGTTTGAGGACGTTTTCTAGGTCTTCGGTGGTCTCTTGGAATCCAGTTCAGAATTTCTGTTGTCCATCGTTGATCAGTTCTTCTTGCAATATGCCCAGCCCATCGCCATTTCAGCCCTTTTACTTTAACAATGATGTCCTCTACTCTAGTTTGCTCTCTCACCCAAGTGTTTCTTTTTCGATCTCTCCTAGTTATTCCAAGCATGCACCTCTCCATGCTCCTTTGCGTTGTCTGTAACTTTCGTATTGCTCCAACTGTTAGACTCCATGTCTCTGATCCATAAGAGAGGACTGGCAATACACACTGGTTGAAGACCTTTCTTTTTAGACACAAAGGCAATTTCCCCTTCAGGATAAAACTGTTTCTTCCAAATGCACTCCAGCCAAGTTTAATACGTCTGTTGAGTTCTTTCATAATGTTGCCATCCATTGAAATCAGCTGGCCAAGGTAAATATATGAATCAGCAATTTCTAGCTCAATGTTGTCAACTTGTATTTTTGTTTCCTCTACAAAATTATTGAACATGATCTTAGTTTTTTGTAGGTTCATCTTGAGTCCAACTTCTTTACTTCTAGTTGAGAGCTCCTGTACCATGTCTTGGAGTTCTGATGGGTTCGTTGAAAAAATAACAATGTCATCAGCAAACCGCAGATGATTTAAATATTCACCATTTATTTTTATTCCCTTGTTATTCCAATTTATCAGCTGAAAAATCATCTGTAAAGCTGAAGTAAAAAGTTTTGGAGAAATGGTATCTCCCTGCCTCACACCTTTACCAATTTTGATAGTTTTGGTATCTTTATGTAACCGAAATTTTGCACTTGCATTTTTATACACACGTTTCACCATGTCAATGTACACATCCTCAATGTCTGTTGATCTTAAAGAGTTGATGACTGCTGATGTTTTAATAGAGTCAAAGGCCTTCTCATAGTCAATAAATGCAACACACAATGGAAGTTCATATTCATGTGTTCTTTCAATTAATTCTCTTAATACTTGAATATGGTCCACTGTACTGAATCCACTTCGAAATCCAGCTTGTTCTCTTGGTTGAGCTGCATCTAATTTTTTCTGCAGGCGATGTGTTAGCACTTTTGTGAAGATTTTATAAATAGCAGGTAACAAGCTAATTGGTCGGTAATTTTTCAAATCCTCTTTATCACCTTTTTTATGCAAAAGAATTACTGTTGCAGAATCCCATTGGTTTGGTATGTTACCGCTGTTAAGACATTTGGTAAAGAATTTTGCAAGTATGTCTTCTACATATTCTCCAGCTTCTTTTAGGATATCTAATGTAATACCATCATCACCAGGGGCTCTTCCTTTCTTCATACTTTTTATTGCAAATGAAACTTCTTCTTTTAAGATTTTAGGAGCTGTTCCTTCGACTATTTCAATGTCTTCGTTTAATCCACTGTTACTTTCGTATAGATTTTTGTAGAATTCTTCAACTCTTCTAAGTATTTCTTCCCTATTTCTTGTTACGGTGCCATCCTCTCCTTTTAATGCAATGATGTGTTTCTTCCCAACAGATAAACTTCCTTTAACAACCCTAAGGCTCTTGTTATTTTCAATGGCTTTCCTTACTAGCTCACAGTTGAATTTTCTTATGTCTTCTTTCATGCTTTTGCGCAGAGTTTTACAAAGTTCTATGTACTCAATCCTGGAACTGGTATTTTGATTGTCCACCTTCATATCTCTTCGCCTTTTCATGAGCTGTTTCGTCTTCTCAGATAATTTGCTATTGTGCTTTTTACAGGTTACACCACCAATTTCCCCAGCAGTTTCAACTATTGTCTTAACAATGTTTTCATTTGCTTCTGAGATATCAATTTCTTCAATAAGTCCTTCCAGTGCAGAAAAGCGATTTTTTAATTCCAACTTGAATGCCTCGGTATTTTCTTTTAATTTCTTTAAATCCACCCTCTTACTTACTTGTTTCCTAATGAGCTTCTGTCGTTCTAATTTAGTATTTAAGTGCATTTTACATCTCACCATTCGATGATCACTTCCAGTATTAAATCTGTTCAGTACGCTGCAATCTTCAATAATTGATTTCTTGTTTGCCAGGATATAGTCAATTTCACTAGTTCCCCCATTTGGGTGTTTCCATGTCCATTTTCTTTGCGGTTTCTTCTTAAAAAATGAATTCATGATGCTAAGGTTTTCAGCTTCTGCAAATTCGATGAGTTGATCGCCACGTTCATTCCTTTCCCCATATCCGTATTTACCAACCGATGTCTCTCCTTGTTCCTGTTGTCCAATTCTTGCATTGAAATCCCCCATGATGAGCTTGATATGTTGTTTCCCTTTGGTGTGTAACTCTTTGATTTCTTCATAAAATTCTTCAACCTCTTCGTCGGTATGGCTTGATGTTGGTGCATATACCTGTACTATTTGAAGTTGGTATCGCTGGGTTAGTTGAACAACAAGCCTCGCTGCTCGATCTGATGTACTTTCAACTTCCAGAAGACAGTCTTTAATTCTTTTGTTGATTAAGAAGCCAACTTTCATAATATATATAATGTCCTTTTATATACTGTTATGTGTACATTTTTCCTATTAATGTGTTTAATATATATAATTTTAAATATATCACATTTTATATTTGCAGGAAACTTTGGTGACTGTACTATAAACCAAGAATTGGGCAATGCAAATTTAGCAATTTTTCCCGTAAAAGAAGTCTATGAATTCGAGGAAAGTGTGAACTTTATATGTCGACCAGGATATGAACTTTATCCTAGAACTGAAGAAGCTACATGTCTACCATCTGGCTGGTCTGATGACTTTCCAAACTGTGTTCGTATTGGTAATGGTTAATTTAATATTCTGCAACTCTTTCTCCAGCTTCAACGACATACCTTTTTTAATACTTATTTTGCGAGACTTAACCACCTTCTAAGAATGGTGAACTTCATTTAGGATATATATATATATTGACAATGAATAAAAACAGCGTTACTACGCTCATGGCGCGATGTCTTGATCGGTGAAAGTATTAATAATGAATAAAAATACCATTGGGCCATTAAAACCGGATTTGTAGCCTGCTGACGACATGCCAGCATCCGGAACGCCGTTGGGATAACTATCGGTAACCCAGCGACGTGAAAAAGGCTATCTCAGACTCTGATGATATGAACCATAATGAAAATATGAATGGAGCATCGGTTGTCGCGCTCTTGAATCAGAACCGCATTCGGACTTTAAGCAGAGGCGTCTGTTCAAAAAATATGCAACAGTCTCTTCTTGGAGGTGCCGGCAGTTGTAGCGGTGCCTACAACTGTACGGCTACTAGAACCAACAGAGCCCATAGTGCTTTGCAGCCTAGTATAGGTGCAACCACTAGGGCTGAAAGAGCACGCCAGCGCATGTCATGGACAATAGATATGAACACCTACATCATGCGCACCTACTATACTATTACAAAGCTGGAAACAGACATGACAAATTACAGACCCACACTTCACGCCAAATTCGCACAACAGTACCCACACCTGGACATCAGTATAGAAAGGATAACAACCCAACGCAGGAACATAATAACCAGAAATCTCTTAGCAGAGCCCATACTACAAAGGTTAAGAGATGAAGTCGCCAATGACCTAGTAAACACTTCAACCAGTGTGGCAAACCCTGAAGTGCCTGAAGCACCAGCTATTGGCGCAAGAGAACCGCTCCAAACAAGCATAGAAGAAGAAGAGAGGAGGGACGTGGAGAAAATGGAAGAAGGTTTCCAATGTGCCCTGGCGGAATATGAAGGCTCGAATGCCGCAACAAGGCCAAGAATGGTTTCATCGGCCAACCGGCATCTTGGAAACTCTAAAGCAAACCGCTAAGATCCTCAATGAACATACCCTGCCACTACACCTACAGAAACACAACTCCCTACAGGAAATACACACCGCCATATACTGTGCAGCAGTAGCGGCATCACGCGTCAATGGGTATGAAGTAAGGAACGAAGACCGAAATAACAGAGGAAACAAAGCCCAACCACCATGGCAAGTGAGACTGGAGAAAAGAATAGAAGAGCTCCGCAGCAGCATAGGGCGAATAACCCAGTACATGCAGGGAAATAGGAGTAAGAAATTAGTGAGGAAAGTGAAGATGGCCCTTAAGAGAAATAGGATCCATACAAGACACGAAGAGCCCAATAAACACATCAGCGAATATCTGGATACCCTCAAACAAAAACTGGGTGTATACGCCAGAAGACTCCGAAGATACAAAGACTGTACCAACAGAAAACAACAGAACATGCAATTCCAAGCAAACCAGAAGGCCTTCTACAGGAAGCTCCAAGAGACATCAGCGAGCCAAGACAAGTACGAAGCCCCAAAGCCAGCAGTAATAGAGACCTTCTGGAAGACACTATGGTCCAATGAAGTACAGCACAAAAGCGCCCCCTGGATTCAGCAAGAAATGGAGGCTACGAGAGGAATAGAGGAGATGGAGTATACGGGCATCACGATAGAGGAACTCCAGCAGGTAATCCAACGTACGCACAACTGGAAAGCCCCGGGTATTGACGGCATACACAACTTCTGGTACAAGAAATTTACCAGCGCCCACGGCCCATTAGCCAAGGAACTTACGGTGATAATTGAAGACCCCAGCAAAATGCCTGAATTCCTCTGCAAGGGAATAACTTACCTCCTACCGAAGGACCAGGATACCAGTAACCCAGCGAAATACCGACCCATTACGTGCCTTAACACCCTGTATAAGATACTCACGGGGTGCATCTCTGAAAAAATAAGCCGGCACAGCGAAAGCAACAACTTAATGGCGGAAGAACAAAAGGGATGCCAGAAAGGGACTCTGGGATGTAAAGAGCAGCTTACCATCGACTCAGTTATCCTGGAACAAGCAAGAAAACAAAAGCGAAAACTCAACACCGCATACATAGACTACAAGAAGGCTTTCGACTCTGTTCCGCACTCGTGGCTCCTTGAAATACTCAGCATATACAAAGTGCATCCCTCAATCATCCGATTCCTACAGAGCAGCATGAAACAATGGAGAACCAGGTTACAGCTAAACACGCCAGACAGTAAAATAGAAACGGCCGAGATCCCCATCCGCCGCGGAATCTTTCAAGGAGACGCACTAAGCCCCCAGTGGTTCTGCTTGGCGTTAAACCCCTTGTCAAGGATGCTGAACACAAGTAAATACGGATACATGCTGAAGAAAGACAAGAGAAACCTACATAAAGTCTCCCACCTCATGTACGTAGATGACATCAAGCTATACGCGCCAACAATCACCCAACTCCGACAACTCATCAGTATAACAGAGACATTCTCCAAGGACATAGGAATGGAATTCGGCCTCGATAAGTGCAAAATACAGAAGAATAGCAAAGAAGATTTACCAGGCATCGAACTCGAAGACGGGAGACTACTGAAGACCTTGGACGAGGGCGAAACCTACAAATACCTAGGGATAATGCAAAAACGGCAGCAGGAGCACAAGAAAGTCAAGGTCCAGCTCACGCAAGCATTCCAAGAAAGACTTAGAAGCATTGTGAAGACGAAACTGAGCGGGAAGAACACCACGCAAGCAATTAACGCATATGCGGTACCAGTGCTCACCTACTCCTTCGGGATCATCAAATGGTCCAACACTGAACTAGAACAACTCCAGCGGAAAATGAGAACCATCCAGAGAAGAGCCGGACAACTACACCCTGCAACGGCAATTGAACGGCAAACACTACCCCGGGAAGAAGGAGGACGCGGACAAGCGGACCTCAAAGACTTACATGACAAGCAGATCCAGAGCATGAGGCAATACTTCCAGTTGAAGAGTCCCCGATCGCCACTCATCCAAGCCATAATACAAGCAGATGCAAATTACACGCCACTAAACCTGTGTAGTACCGAAGAGCGTGTCCTGGAAACAGCCAATGAACAGAAACTAAGAACTTGGGCCGGAAAACCATTACATGGCAGGCACTACAATGACCTGCAACAACCACACGTTGACAAAAAGGCATCAAATTCTTGGCTGGCCAAAGGCACTCTCCAGCCAGAGACAGAAGGATTCATGCTAGCCATCCAAGACCAAGTGATCGCAACAAGGAACAATCAGAAATTCATCCAGAGAAAAGACATAGAAAGCGACAAATGCAGACACTGTCATGCGGCATCGGAGACAATCCAACACGTGATGGCAGGATGCAAGATCCTTGCGCAGTCAGACTACAAACATAGACACGATCAAGTAGCGAAAATAGTCCACCAGAAATTGGCAGCGAATGCTGGCTTTCTGACAGAAAAATGCCCGTACTACAAATATGAGCCAGAGACCGTGCATGAGAACGAAACACACAAGCTTTACTGGGATAGAGCAATCATAACAGACAAGACAGTCCCACATAACCGTCCTGACATAACCCTCGTCGATAAATCGAATAAGACCACGTACTTAATCGACATAGCAGTACCCAACACCAATAACATACAGACAACCTACACAACGAAAGTAAGCCGTACCAAGATCTCAGACATTTTGCAGAATGTATAAGGGTATGGAAAAGATCCTCATCATCCCGTTTGTCATCTCAGCAACAGGGATAGTACCAAAAACGCTTGCGACGAATTTGGAGATACTCACCATTGACCCAAACACCTACATTGAAATACAAAAAGCCACAATCCTAAACACGTATCACATTGTCAGGAAGTTTCTAGACATGGCACATTAAGAAGTGATGTAAAAAAGAGGCTTGGGAACATGGCGCTCTGCCCGTCCCAAAGCCTGTTTTTATATAATATAATATAAGGGAGAGAAATCCTGGTGTTCTATGCTCCCATATGCCCTTTGCCCTGTCCCAGTTGCCCCTTCGTCGTGGCTACAGGCCTGCTGCTGTCAAACTGAAAATGTTAAACAATAATATAGATAGAATAGAAATTACAATTATTGATACATTTGAAAGTACTAGGATATGATGTGAATAAATAAATAATAAACTAATATATTATTTATATTTTAAGCTTTAAATAAGAAATATTTTATTAATAAAATTATAATAGCTAAAACTTAAGTTTGTTGTTATTCCTATAAATCAGTACAAAATTATAGCTGCCCTAAAATGGTTGATAAATTTTTAGAATAAATGTATATTTTAAGGACGTTAACAATCTTAATCATTGTATTATTCATGTATTGGAAGGCTTTCACGACGACACTGAAGCTAAACTCTCTTCTTTCTTCTAATCTGAGGAGAAAGGGAAATGATTTTGTAAACCTAACATCTTTAATAATGTTCTGCAGCGCCAAAATTGTCATAGCTGATGGAATGTTGTTACAATCCTTATTAGAGAGACCGAAGATTTGGTTTTATTCTGCAAGATTGGCAGTTGTTTCAAGGTCCGATTTAAAACAGATACCTATATAAAAGGTATAATTGAATCAGTCATTTTGAAAAGGGATAAACTCCATATGAAAACAATGAAATATAACCCCTTTTCAAAATGACTGATTGAATTTCACACCGTTATTAGAAAACATTTTGTAAAACGAAATATTTTACCGTTTTTGAGAAGTTAATCCTAAAAGGAATATATATATATATATTTTTAGTTTTCAAAATTTTCCTATTAATTCGTCAGCCAAAAAAGCAGAGATTTAATTTTATTTAAATATAGACTCGAACATACAATAGATTTATTCAACATATTTGTTCATTTTGTAATTTATCCATAATATCAAATCAAATAAATTATCTCCTTAGTAGAGGTATTCTTGTATCATAAACAAGTAACTTTTTTATTATCCCTATTAAGATTTAATTTTTAAGTTAAATATTTTCCTGATAGATTTCATAGAACTATGACCTTTATCTGGATTTAAAAGTAAGTTTAGGCAGTTAGTAAGATTCAAGCAAAGTAAGGAGGATTTCATTCATTAAATTGTGTAACTTCAGTTGAACCATCCATGAATATTTTTAAAAATTTCCAAAATTCAGTGAAAGATGTAATCAGAGTAATATATACAATGCCAAGATGTATGGACCGTTCGCCAAAGTAAATTGCATTGACCATCTATTTAGTATGCCTTTATGTGATCTATTGGTCAAATTCTTCTTGATAACTGCTTATTAAAGTTCAGAGATAATAGTACTGATTTGTGTTGAAAAACTCCTGCGTAATGACTTTTATCATCAAATGGCTACGATTTTCTAAAATTTTATTTCAGTCTCATGCAGATAGTGATGCAAAAACAATGGATTATCCAAATTCTACTTGTTAACTACTTGTTAACTACTTGTTAAAAATCCGAGATAATAGTACTGAATTATGATGTAAAACTCTTGCGTAAGGAATTTTTTTTCGCCAAATGGCTACCCTTTTGCCAAAATTTTATTTCAGCCGCATGCAGATAACCAGAAACAGAATAATTTGATGTTCTTTGTAATTAACCCAGATACCCTAATATCCATCCTGAATGATGTAAAACACTTTTTGGATAGAAGTAAGCTGCTCGAGTTACAGCGAGCATATACAAATGACGCTAGACATTTTTGTAACTAGGGACTTTGTCGATAATAACCATATGGATATTTCCTATTTTAGGCGCAATTTATTTTTACAGTGAATGTCGGAAATTAACATATTACATTGGACGACAAAATTTGATGAAGTTCATGCTTCCGAGATAAAAGTAACCAATTCTTAATTTATTCGATGTGCTGTACATGAATATGACCATAAAAGACGGAATTGGCCAGGCTTTGTTTGTAATATGCAAGCACAATGGTTGACAATTGACAAGGAATACTTGCATACTATTTCAATAAGAAAGATGCATATTTTGCATATAAATATATTATTTTAAATTAGTTTGCCGGGCACTTTAATTTCAGTGTTTATGTACGTCGAAATATATATATACAGTACATGTGTGTGTGTGCGTATATATATATATATATAAACACACACATATATATAAAAGTAAGGATAAAGTAGTATAAGATCATTTTCAGCATTACATAAAACAATTTTTCTGTTTTTATGTTTAATTGGTTTTTCTCCAGGTAGACATTGGCGCAAGAGTGATTTCACTTTAACTAAATTTATCTGTACCTCTCAGACTTAAATTTTTTTGTTTATTATATATATATATATACCTACTAGAAGACACTGTGCTCCAATGAAATACAGCACAAAAGCGCCCACTGGATTCAGCAAGAAATGGAGGCTACGAGCGAAATAGATATAGTACACGGGCATCCCGATAAAGAAACTCCAGCAGGTAATCCAACGTACGCACAACTGGAAAGCTCCGGGTATTGACTGCATACACAACTTCTGGTACAAGAAATTTACCAGCGCCCATGGACCATTAGCCAAGGAACTTACGGCGATAATTGAAGACCCCAGCAAAATGCCTGAATTCCTCAGCAAGTGAATAACCTGCCTACTACCAAAGGAGAGATATTAGGAAATACAAATACCATAACAAAGAGCTTCCAGCATCAAATATTCAATGGCCCGTGATGTATACAGTTTAAGTAGGGAAGGGGAAACACACCCCTATGAATATTTTCGTTACTTTATGGATGATAATGCAACACAAATTATAGTAAAATATACTAATCATTCTGCATCAATGAAAAATATTTCTAAAATACTTCAGTGAGAATGAAATTTTCGTTTTCATAGCAATTATTTTATGGAGTGGATATGTTCAAGTTTCATGTAGATCTTCATATTGGCAGGCAAATGAGGACAGTCGCGATGAACTTGTTTCAAGTGCAATGCCTAGAAATCGATTTGACTTTATGTCAAACCTACACGTCTATAGCAAAAACCAACTAGAAAAATTTGATCCTTTGCTAAAATTATTCATTGGAACTTGATGTTGCGAAGCAAAATTTATGGCAACTGTATAATCGAGAGAAAAATGCAATTGACCATGTTTTCGATATCAAGTGGCTTACTCCATTCTAAAATCTAATAAGAAAATTTTTTCACAAAAGGGCCACCCAAGTACAAACATTACTAAAGCACCCCGTTTCGATTGAAAAGATCTCTTGGTAGCCAATCTTTCTACCCATGATGACACCAAAAAAGGAAAAATTGTGTTGCAAAAGATGTGAAAAATTCCACTGCCGAGTGTATTAAATGTAATACAGTGCTTCATGTTGGCAGTTTTATAGCGGATCACACAAAATAAATATACATTTTTGAGAAATCTGATCAATTATTTCATATTTGCTTTACGAAATAATCATATGTTATTATCTCGAAGTCCTTCGAGAAAGACGTCCATTTCTAGGATCCCTATGGATTGAATGAAATTAAAAGTTGAATTTTTGTGGTCTAAGTACCCACTAGCAACACTTTATTCAGAAATTATAAAAAAAAAATAAAAAAAATTCAGGAGTGTCTGAGTGAAAATAGTGGATTAAACTGATTTGTTTTCTTGTCCTTTGTCGCTAAAACATTTTAATATATCTTGATTTCAGAGAAGTTCCATGCAGGTGAGATATAAATTTTAGATATAGACCATGACCTAATTTTCCTTTTTCTGCATCCATAATTATTTATTATTGCTCTAAAATTTAATGATGGGGGGGATTTGAGTAGCCTGGGTTTAATCAGATGTTAATCTTATCAAAATTGCTGCTCAGGCAAAATATTACTATTTAAACTACATTTTACAATCGATTCTACATATGTATATTTTGATGGAAGTAAAGAGTTTATTTATTATTGTTTTATCAATAAACTTTATTAAAAATATTTTCAATATTTCAAAACTAAATTCTCATGTTTCGATATTAGGTTTCTTAGAGTGATGCAGAAATCTAAACACAAATACGATATAATAATTTAAAAGGAACATATCTGTCATTTTGTGTGGAATTAACATGCGTCATTAGCACATTAGTGTTTTCTTTTAATGAAAAGTTGTTCTAACTACCAATAAAAAACGTAAGTTTCCTTAGAAAAATGGCGTATTTTTTAAAAACATATTTACTTTTCCTACATATTTACATTACAAAACTTTCGACGTATATTGATAAATACATATAGAGAACAGATAATAAAGCTTTTACTAAATTGGTCTATCTAGCGCTTTAGTTATGCTCTGTGAAATATGTTTTAAACTGGCTTTGTTACAGATTAAATAACAAATTACTGATTTCCTTTCGTAAATAAAGAAAAGAATAATCAAGAACTAGTAATTAGTTGAAATTTTATTTTCGAAAGAGAACAGTGCTTAGCATGACTTTCACCAAATTTTTCCATGATGAGTGGAATTCATCATAAAACACAGTGAACAACAGAAAATTGTAACTTACTTTGATAAATATTAGTATTGTATCATGACAATAGTGAATTAAAATTTACTTTACCTTCATTCCGTCACCCTTTTCACATACTGCGGGCCGTATGTCAACAGTAAAATCTTGAAAACTATTTGTACACTTCTTATCATCAGTATACGTAGCAAACACTTCGCATAAAATGTTCTTTACCTGTGAAAAACCAAATTCATTACTTGTCTGTTATACTAAATTTCTTTAATCTTCTTGAAAAGAATTATTATAGTAATAAATGTCATCTGCTTCATGTAATTGGTGTCAGGAATCATTTCTGGGGTAACTACAAGATGCAGATGCTTTAGAAAATTTTATGAAATTTAATTAAACATAAAACAGAATTTTATGCACAACTATAATGATATTACATCTTCGGAATGGCAATAATATATATATATATATATATATATATATACATATATGGATGATGCTCTTAATAGTATGGTGACCAATAATGATATGAATTCGGATATTTCTGATTTCGGAGTATCGTTACTGGCACATGACTAATGTAAACTAAGTATGAGTAAATTTAAAACTGCTTACTAAACGTGAATTATTCTTGCAAATCAGTGAAATTCTAGGGGAAGTATAAAAGGAAAAAGAGGTAAATAATACATTAAATTTCGATAGAGGGTGTTTTGTGAATCTTTTTGTGGGATCACAATCGTGGGCTCCTAGACGTTTTGTTGTACACTTATGATGAGATTAATCATAAATTACAATATGGTTTAAAAAATGCTTATACATGTGTAGTTTTTACAGCTATGCGCTTCGCTCGCGTCACCCGACTAGCCACCACTGGTGTCCGCAAAGGAATTACGTGCTCAGAAGCGAGTGAGGAGTCTTAAATGAAGAACAGACACAGAGGTTTCCGGAATGACATTTATTGCACATCATTATAACAAATTCTCGGGAGTGCGTCCGCTAACATTGACAAACTCCCCACAGTGGTGGTGTAATGAGTGGAATAATTTATCGTAAATACTTGGCTGGTCGCGGTATGGGCGGCTGTGGAGGCCAGTTGGGTTAAGAGGTTCTCCGTGTACAGCACAGGCATCTCGTATACAACACTCTTCAAATATCCCCACAGTAAGGAATGGAGACAAGAAAGATCGGATGATTTGGGACCCACGGGAAGGGACAGCGCACTTGATCCACCGGCTCCCAAATATGGCATTCAGATGCTTACGCGCTTCCCTGCTGAAATGGGCGGGAACCCCATCCTGCTATAACTACATACGAACGAAGATCCCGAGAGATACCTCCTCCAGCAATTCTGGCAAAACACATCGCAAAAAATTACGGTAGGTTCGCTCATCGATACAGCTTGGCAGTAAGTAAGGTCAGAGTTAAGTAGTCATGCAAGCTTCCTGTCCACACATTGGCACTGAGCCATTGCTGGTTTGACTTTGAACGTGTGCTACTGGGATTCTGGGGCACCCACAAATGCATATTATGCACATTTACTACACCTTCACGTGAGAGTGTTGCCTCATCCGTAAAGAGCACATGAGCGGGGAAATCGAGATTTACAGCACTTTGCTGTAG
This sequence comes from Dysdera silvatica, assembly GCA_006491805.2. NCBI lineage: Eukaryota > Metazoa > Arthropoda > Arachnida > Araneae > Dysderidae > Dysdera > Dysdera silvatica. The sequence goes on from QLNU02013908.1 coordinate 37,243, forward strand.
GAACCACTGCGCAAAATCCAAATGCAGGGGATAACCAGCAACTGCCAATGTCTGCACTGTCTGCCCATAATAGCCTTTTTTCAT
>QLNU02013909.1:0-31658 GCA_006491805.2 Dysdera silvatica
GATCTCTTTTTTTTCTGTAGTCCAGGTTGGCGGGTCTTGGTTCTAGCGCGTGTTGGCGGAGTGTCTGGGACATTGACCGGGCCGCTGGACTGCGGTTGATGATGGTGCAGAAACGATTTTTTATAATATAGAAATATATCAGAGTCAAACGAAAAAAATGGAATAAAGTTTCAGAATGACGAACCACCAGCTCTGTGCTCTTATCAGTAAAGGATATCACCGATAAGGTGGGATACGTTTGGACTTTGTATGAAGATTTAAGTAATTACTTTAAGACTATCTTACCAACTCATCCGCGGCCGAACGGTTAGAGCGTCCGCCTACGAACCAACAGATCGTGGGTTCTACTCCCGCAATGGGAAAAAGAAGAAACGCCTTTTTGAATTAACACGGACAGCTGTAATGGAAAAATAAGTACCAAGTCATACCACTAGATGGCGTATCTAATTACAGCCCTCTCTATAAAATAAATACCAATTCGTACTACTAGGTGGCGTGTTTAATTAAAAAATGTGAATAAGTAACAACCCATCTAATTAAAAACCTTGTCTAACATCTCTAATTAAGGATAATAAAATGGCGGCGTATCTGATTAAGAAATTATCTAATCAAAATGTATAATCCAGAGGGGCGCAACACCGATGAAATAAGTACCATACCAGCCGCTAGGTGACGTATTTGACTAAAACCTTATCTGTTTCAAAGATGGTCGTCATACAGAGGGAGAAAAATCTTCGACTGATAAGAACCCTTTTTGGGGTCAAGGGTCTCCCTACTTCTCGGTTCCATACCGCAGGGTCAAAAGTCCATGATTCTCCCTGCTTCTCGGTTGGCGCTCAAGTGCCGGGTATACTACTGATGTAAGACCATTTGAAAACCCAACCATCTAGTTGCAGCAATCCCTGGGATTTGGAACATAACATGCAACAGGTGTGGACGAGAGTAACGCAGGACAACATCAAGCATCTGTTCCACATCATGCCGGACTGTATTGATACTTATATCGCAGTACAAGACGATGTGGCAAACTATTGAGGATGGCCGGGCTTTGTACCACAGCTCCCTCTATAATTGTTCTGGTGCTCTGTTTTTTGATCATGTATATTATACATCTGTATCTGTCCACCAATAAAATTTCAGGTTCCTTCTATGCTTCCTTTTTGGTGTGCAACTTTCACTGTCCGTCAGTGTATTATGCATACACTTAATTTTTATCAAACTTCGTGAAATTTTGTCTTCGACAAAAATGTCTGCAATCAATCGTTCTTCAGACGGCAAAACATTAGCCAATTCTATTTAAAAATGCATATTGTCATTTTCAAATAAGTAGGATATATTCCTAATGCCCTTATCCTAGATATAAAACCACATGTGAATCAATATAAACACAAAACAATCAATAGATCAACCTACAGCAGCAAATCGAGCTCCCTCTAACACATTCATTTGTGAGGCTCACATTTAGGCCATAAATTCCCAAACTGCATAAATTTGGCCGGCCATAAGAAGTTGTTCTGGACAGTAGTAAGTGTTAGAATCTTCTCCAATACGGTTCTAAGCTGGAACGACAAATTTTCCAAATTCTATTACATCAACTAATGTGGATGCAAATAATAACATCCCTGTAGTTAAAGAATGGCTCATTTTCAGACATTGGTTCACTGAACTAAAATTGTTTCTTTTCATGTCCTTAACCTCTGGGATTACAGTGCTGCCACCTTCAGCGGCCACCCTTCCCATTAACCTTCTTGCACAAATCATCATCATCATGTCCTTAACCTAGTATGCATGCTTGAAAATTCCCAATTGCCTCCAGCATGGTAAAACAATCGTTTCCCACATTTTCCATACCTTTGATGAAGAAATGGCAACACTACTCAGAGCAAGAGAAGGGAATTTTCAATTTTTTGTCTCTGCTAAATTATTAGAACAGTCACTGAAATTATGTGTAAAAAATTTTTTTGGTTCATATAATCGCCTGTGTAACAACGATGTGGATGTAAATAATACATTTACTGTACAACCAAATCGGGACCTTTGCAGACATGGAGATTTTGCCAAGTATGCCTTAATTAAAATTCCTTTACCAACCCTTTCAGTTTGTTCCATTAGTTCTGAATCACCCTGTGGGTGACTCAGAATTAATGGAACAATGACGCAACTGAGGCCCCCTGGTTTAGCTATAGGCCTGCCACTTCATAAATACAACTGATCCCATTTCTCTCAATTCCCATTTTTTTTCTAATGTACAAGCAGGGTACAATGCACGCCAAATCAAGTTGATATCACAAAATTGCCCCTATATCGTCATGTTATTGCTTTTTATTTTATTTTTTTTACGGCTCAAAGACTACAGTGGTCATGCTGCGCCGGGACCTACTGTTTTCCGAGGAATCCGAACCTCTTAAGGCCTAGGGAACCAAACCCCGGACTACAGTGAGCAGTGCGATCTTTATGAGATCTCTGAGTAAGCGTTCTTTTTGCACTGCTGGGAGTCGAACCCGGATTAGCCGCGCAATAGGAGAACGCGTTACCACACTGCGCCACCACAGGGAGTCATGTTATTGATTAACAAAGATTCATTTTGGAATGTAATAGGTCACTGTTGAATTGTTAGAAACGGATCCAACCACGCCGTTGTTTTCACAGTATTTGCCTGGGGAATCGCTGATAGACCTAGGTGATGTCATTGCAATGTTGTTATGCTGATGTTTTAGTGCTATTTAAACATGATGTATGCATGTATGTATTTGGCAGCCAATAATTGTGCAGTTCTAGGTTACACGCTGATCATGGGGGTCGTCATGATTCATTCATTCAGTCATTGAAAAGCAACAGCTCTCACGCTTAACCATTCTTCTCACAAAAATGATTTACTTTGCACCATTCCATAAAATACACGCACACCTCCACCCCAGACTCGACACTAACAAATATGCAACGTTCTACAGAAATTCACAGCTACTATCAAAAATATCATATCGAACAACTTTCATCAATCTACCATACTAATTACTAGAAGCTCCAAAAGTCATCACCAAGCTTCAGGTACTCTATTAGCACTGACGCTCTACAAGCATACATAAATGACATCATACAGGCTCTGCAACTCCCAAAATTCAAAATATTTACAGATGGCTCTTTTGATGCAATTCGTAAAAAAGGAGGAGGTGCTGCAGAATACATTTCATCAAATAACATATCTTTTAAATTACATCTCATGGACAGCTTTTCTTCCACCGAGGCGGAATTAATTGGACTTTACGAAGCCATCTACTCTATTTCAAAAAATTGTAAAAAAGGATTCACAAGGAGAACCCACAGTGAGTGCCCCACTGATTTAGATGAAAGTGGAGCCAAAATAAGGAAATGTGTGTCTCGGCATTCGTGCCAATGCAGCTTATTTTCGGCGACATGAACTTTTAAAGATTTTTCGTTGTGTATATGAGCTTAAAACACGACGCCCTCTGCAAGCCAATCGGTAGCTGGGTCGTTAAGTTGTCAGGTGTTCGCTCTGCAATTTTATGTTCGATGCCCGAAAAAATCAATTACTTTTTTTTATGTATCTTTTTTACATATTTATGTATTTTTATTAGTAAAAAGTACTTTGCATACAATCAAATTTTGTTCATAAACTTGCTTTAATAAAATTCGTAATTACGTTAATTGTATGCTTAATAGCAGTGATAATTTATACTGGAATTTTAATTGCTGATTATTAAAAAGTTGAAAAGTTGAAAAAGTTTTGGCGTAGCCATCCAGCCTGTTATGTAGTTAAGTAGATCCAGCACACTTTAATAATATCCTTTCAAATGACGACGGCACCTGTTCTTCTACTGCTGAATTAATTCCACCTCACTGTACCCCATACTGTCAACCTCGTGATGTGTACTTCTTCAGTTAAGTAAAAAATTTCATTAAAAGGTTACAAAATTGTGTTGAAATCTTACAAGAAAATACTTATTTAAATACGCGAGCAGATAGATGCGTTGAAGACCCATTCACTTATTGACAATCAACTCTCGGCGCCTATTTTCAAGAATATGTTACAGTACACTTGGTTTGTTGCAAAGTTAACAAACGAAAGGAACATTTTTGAAAATGCATTTGTTCTCCAGATAATATTAGAAGAAAATATAGTTGTTCGAACAATTCATTTATAAAATGATCATGCTGTAGAAATTTTTTATGTTTTTATTATTTTTATAATAATTATCATTCAAAACTGTGTACCAGTATACAATTCCAACATCTCCGACAGTGATACACAGAAAATATGTTCACATCAGTCAGTTTTAAAATAAAATTGATTGCATTTTATAAAGTAAAAGATTACATACTAAAAATGCGTTTGTCAATAGATAAATATATTTAAAAAAATATTAGGCATAACAGATGCTAATAGTGGAAGACTGAAAAGGCTAATAATGTTGAGTAGGTACCACCGCTTGACATAAATATAATAAAAGCAATCAGACAACTTTGAGCGGTTTGTTAGATTATTGGAACATGAGCTGGCTTTCGGCTGCGTTAAAGGGCAGCCTTCATCAGATCAGAAACGCGGTCATAACATACTACAACGCCTCAAAAGGGCTAGGGACCCCATGCACGCCACTGAAAAGGCGGGGGTATACACCATCCCCATTACAAATAATTCCAGTAACTCCCATACACAATACATCGGTAGTACAGTTAGGAAATTACAGACTAGGCTCAAAGAGCACATGGCAGATATAAATCATAATAGATTTAATACCAGTCTTGCCCAATACATCCAATCCAATGACGCCACCCCATTATTCCACCATACCAAACTGTTGGCACCTGCCGGAAATAGCCTTGAAAGTCTCAGATTCAGGGAAGCACTGGAGATATACCATAGGCGCTCCTCCACAATTAACACGGAACAACCAATTCACATTGGTTGTTCCGTGCATAGCAATACATTCTTAGCAACCCTCCATAACTCATTACACCATATCTTATGTACCTTTCTCTCTCTTCTTAAACTCCATCTTTTAACTTACTCTGCCTAAAAGTATTTGACAAAAAACCCTTACTTTTTCGCGCGCGTGGTTTTTATTTTTTATTTTTATTTTTGTTCTTACTTTTTTTTCCATTATTTTTTCCATTTGTATTCCTTGATTATATTATCTGCTGTATGTTCGATTCGCACAGTATACATCTGATGAAGGCTGCCCTTTAGCGCAGCCGAAAGCCGGCTCATGTACCAATAATCTAACAAACCGCACAAAGTTGTCCGATTGCTTTTATTATATAAGGCTAATAATGACAAAATAAGATAAATTAAAAAAAGTTTTCGTTTTTATTTAATGGAATTGTTAAACATTTTCAGAAAAAGTCTTTCAATCCTCAAATAAAACAAAACTGTGTTATTGGTGTAATTTCATCCCTTCACAGGTTGACAATGAATACGCAAATTTTATGAAAGGTATGTTCACATAAAAACTTACAGCTAACTCCTAAACTTTTTGTACACTTACAACTCTTCAATAAAATATTAAAATTCGTGTAAAAATTATAACTGCGAAAAATAGTATCACAGAATTAAATATATAAATATGAATTTTATTAAAGTAAGTTTATGAGCAAAATTCGATTGTAAGCAAAGTATTTTTACTAATAAAAATACATAAATAAATTTTCAAAAAGGATACACCAAAAAAAAATGTGATTGATTTCACCGGGCATCGAACACAAAAACATGGAGCGAAAAGCCAACAATTTAACAATGAAGCTACTGATTGGCTTGCAGAGGGCATCGGGTTTTGCACACTGGCCGCTACATCTAGCTATCTTCCTATCTGTTTTACTTCATTAATTGTGCACATTCATGTTCGTTTATCCTTACAAGCTTCCTGTACAATCACACAAAATCTCCTCATCATTCCAAACTACATTATTCAACTAACCTGGGGCTCTCTTTCTTCAGCAAGACCACACATCACGAGATTCTATAGAGAACAGCCTCACTTCTATGAACTTTTCTGCTTTTACTTCATATCGACAATTAGGTCTCTATACTCTCCTGGAAATACGGTGCAGCTAGCTCGGCCAACTTTTGCAAAAATCTACATATGCACGTACACACACACACACACACACACAGGGGTCATGGTTCAGTGTGGAAGATATGGTGTTTTAATGTAAACCTTTTTTTTTTTGTTGTTGTTAATCACTCGGCATGAATCAGTCGGTACTGATGAAAGTAAAGCATGTACTTATAGCTGGGCAACGAATACGTTCATGTTTGAGAGGCCTTGATGTAGTAAATGCGTCCACTGATTGCAGTGCTAGATGGCGGCAACGGACCATAACCTGGGTTCGAGGACGGTGAGATAGGACAGCCTATGTTCCGTGACGAAAGGTGTGTGGTACTTTGGTGCACCTAACTAGCAAACTAGGAGTTAACCTAGAAAAATCATCGAATACACCAAACTGTATAGACATCAACGGAAACGTTAGGTGATGCATTGTTATTTGGCTATTATTATTAGCGAAGGTCAATTTGTATATAAATAATTTAGTTTACTAAGATACTGTTAGGAAGATATTAATGAGAATTACACGTAGATTCTACGACAGCGCTAGAATTGTAATTACTGTTATGTAGTTAGAGTAATCTAATGGAAAGGTATTCGGAAGCTAGGTAATCTCTAATGGTGCAAAATTGTTATTACTAATGTGAGATAGTTTGTAAATAGTTTAATAAATTGATAGTGATAGTAGATAGTTAATAATAGTTTAATAAATTAATGGTTTAATATAATTAATAGTTTAATAAATTAATGGTTTAATATAATTAATAGTTTAATAAAGTAATGGTTTAATATAATTAATAGTTTAATAAATTAATGGTTTAATATAATTAATTGTTTAATAAATTAATGGTTTAATATAATTAATAGTTTAATAAATTAATGGTTTAATATAATTAATAGTTTAATAAATTAATGGTTTAATATAATTAATAGTTTAATAAATTAATGGTTTAATATAATTAATAGTTTAATAAATTAATAGTGGTTATGCACTTGTATGATTATGGCACAAGGTCATGCCGAATTAGTCGGATAAAGTTAGAACAAGCCAAACTAGGAAGAAAGCATTATTGAGTGAGAGCAACTTTATTTGTGTGTTGTTGCACTTTAGAACACTTATGGATGCCGACGTAGACGGAAACTAGCGTGGTGGAGTTTTCAGGTACAAGAACTAATTTGGAACTGACTTTGAGTCTGCCATGGATTATTAAATTTAGGTCACAAATTATTGCTTTAATCCTATCTTAATTAGTATTTGTAGTTCAGAAAATACATTTAGTTATCTGTTAGTAATTAGCTTAAATATTTTTAATGTACTGAAGGCCATTTTGGTGGAACACTTGGTAAATGTCTGAACGTATCGTTATCATTGATTTCCGATTTTGCTGGATGGTTGATAGTGATCTAATGGCTTGTACCTTGATGTGTCAATAAACGTCTGTATAGTAATTTTTGTCTTCATTTGTGGCCACTCTGACAGTAATCTCCATGACAAAGTAATTGTAACGATTATAGAATTTATTTTATATAAATCGAACACTACGCAGATTAAATCAAACAACAATGTCAATCAATCAACGTTTATTGGCGTAGTGATACCAACGCCGATGGTATGGCGTGATTAGATGGTGAAACGTTCGAAAGAAAATAAATATTTCCGTAATAAATTTTTTCTCATATAACTAGTTGCATCTTTTAAGACAATATAAACAAATTTTATGATTCTGTATCCTACATGGTCAATAAATTTTCAGCCTATATGTAGAATTCCCTGAAGCTTAAGTCATAGGAGTAAATTAAATACTTGTTACTAATAAATTCGATGCCACGTTTAAAGCTCATATTAGAGTTTTTTTTGGTATAGGAGAAAAAGGAACACCGTCCCCATCCTGCAGTCGAATCAGGGTCCTCCACTGAGCCCGAATTGTCTTAACAGCCAGAAAAACGAGACACGGAGTAACATTCTCGTTCTCCATATATATGAGGATGTAAGATATTATTACCCTTCACAGGGATAACACAATTGCCAAATAATGGTCAACACACAAAGCCACCGGAGCGAGTTTCTTATAAGTTTTTCGTGGGAGATTTATTATTATTAATAAATTTGACACCTATGTTTAAAGCTCATACTAGAGCTTTTTTTGATATAGGAGAGAAAGAGACACCGTCTCCATCTTAGAACCGAACTCCAGGTACTTGTTCTTAAATTTGATTAAGGCTAAGATTGACATCTAAGGCAAAGAACAATCTTTACCAAATCTGACAAAATAAACTCAGAAATGTTTACAAAACTTCACTTTCTTCAGCGTTCCAAGTCCAATCTTGTAAATATGAGAAGTAGATTAAATATGTAAATTACTAGCTATGTTGTACTGTGCAATTTTTATGTTGGGTACAGTCTATCAATGTGTTCCAGACAGATATCGTCAGTCAGAACACAGTGACTTTGCGTTCATTTGTTGTGTGTGGGGCACATCCACACATGCACCCCGGCGCAGCATGACCATTGTAGTCTTTGAGCCGTAAAACCACAAAACAAACAAACAAACCATACATGCACGCATATATATATATGCTAAAAACTGATGCATTCTGAACGAACGTTGAAGGTAACAAAAATAACAATGCTTGTGGAAAAAAACACTTTAGAGGATAAATTTCAAAAGTGTCATTTCGCAAGCAAAATATACGAAAAAAATTGTATCTTTTTTTGAAACGCTTTAAATTTCACATTTTAATGAAATATCCATGGTAATCTATTACTCATAAGAAAATTCTATTATAAACACTATAATATACATGAGCAAACTTTTGAATTTTATAAAATACCTATATCAACTCACTCTCTTTGCACTCAGGAGCTTCCCCTTTCCAGTTCCCTAGATCACACATCACTGGTTCAGAAGACTCCTTCAAATGGAAATATTCGTTGCAAACGTATTTTACTGATGTCCCATGCAATCCTGAAACCACTTCGATATTTCCATTCACCATCGATGGAGGTGGACCATCACATGTAGCTAAATTAAAACACAAAAGAGCTATACTCATTTTTTCAATCTAAAAAAATAGAGCACATATATTCCTTCGTGAAGGAAAGAAATTTTATATATTTTCCCCACTTTTTCTTTTCTTTCTCACTGTCTTCCTATGTGGTTCTACTCATTTCCAGAAAATTAATCATTAACTATCAAAAGTATCATTAATGAACTATAGAAAGTAATTTTAAAAGCATCTACTCTGCATTCTGGTAAAAAACTGCAAACGTTTGAAAAGATTGAGTATTAGACAACAAATTTACAAACCTTATTAAATTTGAAAAATAGTACAAATAAAGTATTCTGCTTCATTACTTTCACCTTTCCTAAAGTTTCAAGCTAAATCTCATATTTCATTTTCCATTATAGATATGATAAATGTTCGATTTCGTCCATCATTTGTCATAAAACAGTTATCTGATCCTAACAGTTGCATGAATTTCCCTTCGTTTCACAGGTTTATTGAGGCATGCCTAAATTATTTCAATACAAATATATTTCCTTAATATATTTTAGCTATTATATGTCAATACCTTTATATCATAAGCATCCTCTATCAGTAAAATGTGACAAGTGAGAGAAAAATTCAGTCCTTTGTTAACCATGACATCAATTGATGCTTGAGCATATCTAGGAATTAATTATTTCAAAAGGAAAAACTTACCAGTAGTCTGAGTCTTATATTGCCCACATGTATCTTTAAATTTGTACTACCTCTTATTATACCTGTATTTTATAACAGCCTGCTTTTATCAATTTTCCCCATTCATGGTTCATTTTCAGGACCCCACCCCCATGGAAGAGGTTTCACTGTATTATTTTTTTGCCATTAATTGCGTACTTACATGCAACACATCTGGGTTCAAATGACCATTTTCCATCACTACAAAAAATATGTACTTCTTTAACGGACTGTCCATTGGGCTCAAATTTATCATAGCATCTTAAATAGAGTTTGTTTTCATCTTCAATCTCTGTTCCCACAGGAATCTATGTAACGAATGAGAAAATGAAAGATGACTTACAAAAGTATTCAAGAGTATAAAGGACAAATTTAACACATAATAAAACAAAATTTTCCAGTACAGAATGTACAACATTTACATGGATTCTAAAATACAGTAAAAAATGTTGTTGAGCATAAATTTCGACATATATCATGCAACATAAATAAGAATACTACAGATACTAAATAATGTAAACATGCACTGATAGTAAACTCGCAGCACATTTCAAACAGTTGCATGCTGTTTTCCATCTTGAAAAAGTGGTGTACGAACCAGCTGTGAACGAACACAATGAGTGTATAGGGGCTCAGGGTTGAATATTCGGTGGCCCTATGTATAAATTGTAAAAAATCCTCACTACTAGACACTCGCTGGACAGAGAAAAAAAATGCATGTAAAAGAGAGGTAGCTGCAAGAAAGGATGGTATTATTGCAAAGGAATTTCTTGGCATAGAATTTATATTTCACCATAAAAGCAAGATGATCGCATCTGAGAAGTGTGCGTTAAGAGGGGGTTTTCCTGTATATTGTAATGCCGGTAGGTTGGCAACCTATGGCATGCCAACTACTTTTGGATGACATGCCAAGTAATTTTAAAATAAAACTCGCTGTACAGAATCAACTCCCTGACAAAGAGTTTTTATCTTCAAAATTGATTAATTATTGATTTATATCACCTTAAGTTAATAACAACATATGGCTGTGAAAGCTGGACTTTGAAGAAGGCAGACCGTAGAAAGAGTGATTCTTTCATACTGTGGTGCTGGAGAAAATTATTAAGAATTGCTCAGACCGCAAGGGTGACCAACAAAGAAATATTGGAACGTATAAGGCCAGAAACATCACTGGAGGGAAATGTCACAAGATTTCAGTTGATATATTTTGATAATGTCATAAGCGGTAACTCCATGGAAAAAGCAACGATGCTAGGAATAGTTGGTGGTGATAAAAGAAGGCAAAGAATATTATGGCTGGATACCCTGAAAAGCAATTCCAACATGTGCATCAGCCAATTAAAAAATGCAGTGCTTTATAAAAGAGACTGGAGGAGTTTTGCATATGTAGTCTCCATTGGTCGGACATGACTAAATGGATAAATCATCAAGTTAATAGTTATTAATTTTTATTCTCTTAATTAACTAATCCATTGATTTTCATCAACGGATAACAAACTAAATTTTCATAATTTGGGTGAGTGTAGGCTGGTATGCGGATGGAGATTGCACTATTACTTTGGTACACCTTTAAAAGTTTGCCGATTCCTGGCACAGGGAATCATAAGCATCAGTCTTCCATTGGTACATACAAAAATGACATTAGTTTTCAATAGCTTCCATATTAGAACATGAAATTCAGCAGTGTAAACTAAGGATGCGCCAAATCGTTCAATGACCTTTGAAGCTTTCCTTATCTATGAAAACACTGAGATCTTGGTCAATGGCGTGGATATTATGGACAACATTCGTCCAGCGTGGTTATGTTTCCTCAACATCAATTTTCTTCCTTAGTTTACTTTTTATCCCTTATTCTCAATTTTCTACCATCTTCCCATATGCTGTTTACCTTCCTGAAGATATTTCTGTTATCGGCCAGTAGAGAGCATCAACTCCATAGATAACGCCGATAACCTTATGTGTTGCACAACCTCCCACGCTCGTTGTATGAAAGCTTCCTCGAAGGTAGCTTAAAACCATCACTTTCACTTCAGCCTCTCACTCACCGAGAAACACTTTAAAACTAAAGTAAATTAATTTATTACAACTGTGCCTATTGTGTTAATGTATTTTTATCGTGAGTAAAGACAGTTGTAAAGTAAAGAGAGTTGTAAAGTAGAGACAGTTGCAGAGTAAAGAGTTTGTTGTAGAGGAATTAATTTTCAACACTCGTGACACTTTGTAAGATATTTGCTTTTATGTTAGGTATAGGGAATTTTTTGTTATTAAGGACTCAGCAGTATATGTATTGGTTGGTTTCCCCCAAGGTTGAGCAAATGTATAGAGTTGGATTTAAGAATTGAAAATTATGAAAGTTTCAGAATTTAAATACATTTGTACAAGATCTACAGAAATATTAGATTTCTGAAATAGAAATATTAGATTCAATTTCCCTGGTAAGATGCAAAAAATATATGGATTGCTTCCTTCCTTCCTTAATGGCTTATAAAATAGATCAAATATCACCTCACCTATACACACGAGTCGATCTAGAAAACAGAATTCATGCACTTTCCTATTACTGTGTATGTTCCTTCTGGTTCATCTTTGATCTTACAGCACTGGGACAGCAGAACTCACGTGCCGGGACCCATAGCTTCTGGAAGAATCCAATCCTCTGTAGCCAAGAGATACGAACCCCTGAATATGGTGAGTAGAAAAATGGCAGCTATTCTACACCACCACAGACAGTCGAACCTGAGTTATAGCACAATAAATGAACACAACCCCACTATACTACCATGGACAGAGGACCTACATTTTTCCAAGGAATCCAAACCTGTTAAGGACTAGGGATTCCCTAGTAGGAAATCAATGACCTGACTATACGGAGCAGTTAGTCATTATGTCTTTTCTCTCTTTACTGTTGAGAATCAAATCCAGATTGACGGCAAAATAGGTAACTGTGTTTCTATTGTGCCACCTGAGCCTTCCCTTTAGTTGCTTATCTCTCTTTCATACAGTGATCATTTTAAGTTTGTCCTTATACTAAACACTTACCCATTTTGTATTGAACCATAAAGTCCTTTAAATATATCCGTACAGGGATGGGAGTTTTTGATTATTTTTATCAAGTTCTAAAATACAGATTTTTTTTTAAAAATATTACGAATATACCTGTTGGTGTGACCACCGTCCAGTATATTTAATTAGAAATCCATTTGGGATAGCTGGAGCAGTACACGGTTCTGAAATAACAAAATGATTCAAAAATTATTTAAGTACTTTAAAGAATTGTATCTTGAAATGTTATTCATAACCTGCAAGAAATAAATTATACGGCAATATCTTCTAATGAAAGCACACCCCTTCCTAACCGGTCCCACTTTAATTGTACCCTCCCATACACTCGATTGAAACATTTTAAAAACAAAAATAAATTTTTTTAGATAACAAGCCTTCAATTATGTATCCACCTAATACTTACAAGAGAACCACTTTTGTGTAAACTCACACTTTGAAACAGGACATATCACAAATGATAGTCCCTCAGCTCCTTATTAGGAATATGAAATCATTTTTTGTGAATAGCAGATAAATTTTTTATTAACATTCAAAGTCCAAATATCACACTTTTTAAGTGAAGTTTGATATTTCTTATTCACACTGTATATGAGGATAATAACTTTTGAACTCATTTCGAATAAAGAGGGTGATTGCATTTAACGGATAAAATTATAAAATTACACGAATGATCAGAGTATTTTAAAGAATTATATAAAAACTAAGCTTTTTTCCAATACAGATATTTGGTGCATTTGGCTATGGTTTAGAAGAACTGGCGATATCGGCATTAAGCATTTATTGTTTAATTACACTCATATTACAACCTTCATTGACATTATTTTTAGGAAATATAATGGCATAATAAAAAGGAAACAAACTTCTAAATTTCATGGTCGTAACTTCAAAATATTTTATACAATTTTTTAATAAAGAAAAATATTTTAATGCAGCTGGCATTTCAAAAATTTTATACATAAATAATTTGTTTTAAAAAGTAGACAAGCATTTTATCATACTGAACGTCTACTGATTTTTGCAGAATCATCCTGGCTCTCGTAAAAAACGTTTGAATGTTGTAAATTGGTCAAAACTTTCAATATGAGACAATTATAAAAATGACTCAAAATATCAAAATTCGGAACTATTTTTATAAGTTACGGTAATGATACTTTTCATAAAATGTTCAAAACATAATTGTGCCTCCCAAGGGCTACACTTTAAAACAGGATGTAAATTACATTCATTATCACTGCAAATGTTATCAATTAAGCGAAAGGTATTTTGTCGATATTTTTTAATTGAATAGTTTCATTAGGAGCGTAATTATATTTACACCAAGGATATTGCAGCATAGGACGATTTTGTTCTGCACTTAATTGGTTGTACACCAAAGAATGCATTTTTATAATTTCATTTTGATATTATCCAGAGCAATTTTGTTTGTAATTTTTTTGATGAAACATTTACAGTTTATGCCGATATCTCCAATTTTTCTAAACCATGGCCAAATGCACCAAATATCGGCATTTATGTAAAAGCTTAGTTTTATATAATTTTTTAAAATACTCTGATTTTTCATGTAATTTTATCATTTTAATCGTTAAATGCAATCATCCTCTTTATTCGAAATGAGTTCAAAAGTTATTATCTTCTTATGCAATGCCAATAAAAAATATCAAACTTCACCTAAAAAGCATGCTTTTTGGACTTTAAATATTAATAAAAAAATTATATATCACTCACAAAAAACTGATTTCATATTTTTAATAAGGAACTTAGGGACTATCATTTGTGTTATGTCTTATTCCAAAGTGCAAGCTTCCACAAAAGTGGTTCCCTTGGTTGTGATACATCTATGTTCAAAATGTGATCAGTGTGTAATACCTCCCTTGTTTCAATTTTTATCATTTTTAAGACAGTGCAACACTATTTTGCTGCTGCATGTCTAATCTCGTTTAAATAATACTCACATAATTTCAAAATCAATTAATTTTGAAGTTTTTTTCATTGTAAAAACCATTATTTTCTCATTAAAAAATGGAGATGGTTCCGTTCCCCTCTTCAATGGTTCAGAGGAAATCTATAGTGATTCAGAAATGTTTACAACAAATTTTGATAAAATTAAAAAAAAAGCAATTGAACTAATTAAAAAGTAGTTGTTCGTGAACGATTAGGCATTAATAATTTTTTATTGCAATGACCATTCTCGCTGCCTTACCATCAAATATCTATTTGTGTTAAAAATCAGTAATGATAAAGAGTGGTATTTACAATATAAACTATTAAGAAAGAAAATGCATGCAGATATGCACGTATAAGAACATTTATGTATATAATATTGCATTTACACAATGAGATACTTCATATCACAATAAAGGTGCCTTACCTACGCAATTGGGTGGTGGAAACGTCCAGTCTCCTGATGCCAAACATTTGGTTCTTAATGGACCAACTAATTTCCTACCTTCATTGCATTTATAATATGCAATACTGTCCACATTTGGAAGTCCACCAGGTAAGTCAATGGAGCCATGCTCTGGAGATTTGGGATAATCACACTGCACTTCTGTAACATAACAAATATTCTTGTGTCACCACTACAACAGTTGCGAATGGCCCACAATTATAAAGTGAAAAATCGTTAAGAAGCAAGAAGTATAAATGGTAACTTCTGTAATGTGTGTATATAATCTAACTTAAAAACTATATGTTAAAATCTTTATAGGTTAATGTATATTTTTCTTATTGCAAAAATCAAAAATTTAAAGGCTTAGGGCAAAAAAGACACCAAAACACGATAGAGCCCAAAGCCTCCCAATGTGCTAAAGATGCCCCTATGGGATATATATTAATTGATTTACATTTACATTTTATCTCCCCTATCTCTCTCTCTTTCTCTTTTTCAATTCGCCATTCGGTGCTTCAAACTTTTAGTGTCCGACAGCCAAACTGTCAGATAAAGATGAAAGGTTCAGCCGTTTATTAGTGCATAATACTAAACAGCTGACATCATCCCGACCCATATCACATACTTAGTTTTAAGTTCACTTATGCTCTCAAATGCCGACCATGCACATTTTAGCTTAACGTGTGCGATCAGATAGGAACCAGTGTTTCCAACAATGAACTGCCATATACAGTATACAGGGAATAAGTCTTGAAGTTTTTAGACTAACAATTGTATTGAAATAAATTGCAAAATGTTAATAAAAATATGCATAAAATTAAAGGAGTGTTAAAAATTCATACCAAAATGGCTGAAATAAGAACATTGAGATTTGTAAAGTGTATGGTATGTATAGACATGAAATAAATTCATTGGATTATTAACGTAATATTAATTGTTACAGAGTCTGAAGATAAATTGGCCCAGTGTTTTGTTCTCTTGACATCACAGATTCGGGTTCCTCAGAAAAGCATAAGTCCCATCCAGTTGAATTGTTGCGGCCAGTTGCAACATTTTTCTTTGGGCAAGCAATACATTTATTTTTATGTCCAGTTTTCCTTGGAAATTTCATCGGCCAAAAGGTCTTGCTCTTGAACTGTCCAAAATGCAATGAAAATTCATATTAATACTACCAGATAACAGTGTTATCATTGACATAAGAGATCCTGGAATTGCTTCTCAGATTAAAATTATTTCATACTTGTGTGGCTTAAATTAAGTTAAAATAATCAGTATTTATAAATTTAAATAGCATTTAATTTGACAATTTTACAGATTTCAAGATTATGCAGAAAACATGGTTATACGAAAAATGAAAATATGGTAACAACAAAATCCTCACATAGCTGTGCACATAGGGGACCATAGTTTACCATTTCTCATGAGAAAGAAAATTTCAAATTGCTTCTAATCTGTCACCACAGTCTGGTGACGTGAGTGTGGCACCATGAAGCAAGAAAAAGAGCGTAATGATTAGTTTGACCTCTTATAAAATTACAAATACACAAACACTAATTCTGCTGAACTTTTATACTTAAGGAAAAAAATGGAAATGTGTTAGGCAAGCAATGCTTAGATTACTTCTGTGGACCACAGGCCATTGGTCCCAGCACAATCTTAACTCTTGCTATCCTCGAACCATAAATTTCCAAGCAACACGCCAAGTTAAAGCAATTAGACGGAAAAAATTAAAGCGTGAGAAAGAGATGGCAATGCCTCTAAAAAAAGGGGGATGGAGGATCTGATGTCCATCAATAGCGTAAAATCAAAAACACAGGTTTTCAAACTGTGTTGAGGTTTTTAGTCACATCATGGAAGCTAAGCAAAATTTTTAAAATAATAACCAAAGGCTGGAAGTGGCTGAGAAGAACGAAAAAAATTCCCAAATACTTGGGAATTTAAAATTACCGCCAGGGGCTTCAATAAGGAAGAATTTGACAAAAAAAAGGGCAAATTCTTTGTAATGCCTCTTGTTACGTTTGACAAAATTAAGCGGCAAAAGATATCATCCAACAAGAGGCAAAATCATAAATCCGCCTCTGTTGCTCTTTTTACAAATATACACGATGTTTAAATATACTTTCTTTACCAGTTTTCAAACAATGCCGACAATGTTATTCAAAATGGGGTTGGCATTTTGTAGTCTACAAATTTCATGAGAATTTTCTATGCATTTATTGGAAAGGTTATGGCCAACAGCTGTAAAGAATTCCACAAAAATCTCTTCTACACCCACCCCATCAAATAAAAGAAATCCGTAACATAGTGCTAGGACAATTATAACATATTCTGGGGCCCTGAGTTCAATCACTCTTTGAGACCTCCTTTTTTAATTAACTCCTAAATTTCTTAATCGTTTGTTGGTGTTTTTGCGACACAAGGACAGCAAAGGCCATGCTGCGCGACGTACAGTTTTCAGAGAAATCTGAGCCTCTTAAGGCCTAGAGAAACAGTCCCTATGCCATGTAACGAAATGAAGTACGAAGTGAAGCAAAAAAAAAAATAGCTTCTTACAACACTATTTCTTTGTAAAAAAACTGATTAAGGTTTTCTCTTTAACCAATGCTTACGTATCTTCTTTATATTTAAATGATCATATAAAATTAAATGCACTCAAGTCCCTGAAATGTTCAAAGATGCCTCAATTTCATTATATGTGACATGACGATCTAAAGTGATTAATTGTCGCACAACATTGATGTTTTGTGGTGTCACAGCAGTTTTAGGTCGACATTCACAAAACTCATCACTGAGACTCCTACGTCCAAAATGGAATTATTTAAAGTGGTTGTAAATTGTTGCTTTAGATGGTGCTTCATTACCAAAAGTCGAATTCATACGATCGACAAACATTGCTGTGTCAAACCTTGTCGAAATTCATACAAAACCATGGCTCGAAAATCCCTTCAAATTAAATCTATGTTTTTCACTACCTCGTTAACTTCAAAACAACGCCGTAAAAAGAATTTCATAGCCACTCTGGTTCTGTAATACTCAATATTCACATGAAAGTTGAAATTCTACAAAATTATCAACAATGAGCTGTGGCCTTTCATGTTACCAGATTCTAAAAATTTAAGTACCGACCTATGTATTACCAGTGGTCCGAGTCTTATATTGCCCACATGTATCTTTAAATTTGTACTACCTCTTATTATACCTGTATTTTATAACAGCCTGCTTTTATCAATTTTCCCCATTCATGGTTCATTTTCAGGACCCCACCCCCATGGAAGAGGTTTCACTGTATTATTTTTTTGCCATTAATTGCGTACTTACATGCAACACATCTGGGTTCAAATGACCATTTTCCATCACTACAAAAAATATGTACTTCTTTAACGGACTGTCCATTGGGCTCAAATTTATCATAGCATCTTAAATAGAGTTTGTTTTCATCTTCAATCTCTGTTCCCACAGGAATCTATGTAACGAATGAGAAAATGAAAGATGACTTACAAAAGTATTCAAGAGTATAAAGGACAAATTTAACACATAATAAAACAAAATTTTCCAGTACAGAATGTACAACATTTACATGGATTCTAAAATACAGTAAAAAATGTTGTTGAGCATAAATTTCGACATATATCATGCAACATAAATAAGAATACTACAGATACTAAATAATGTAAACATGCACTGATAGTAAACTCGCAGCACATTTCAAACAGTTGCATGCTGTTTTCCATCTTGAAAAAATGGTGTACGAACCAGCTGTGAACGAACACAATGAGTGTGTATAGGGGCTCAGGGTTGAATATTCGGTGGCCCTATGTATAAATTGTAAAATATCCTCACTACTAGACACTCGCTGGACAGAGAAAAAAAATGCATGTAAAAGAGAGGTAGCTGCAAGAAAGGATGGTATTTTTGCAAAGGAATTTCTTAACATAGAATTTATATTTCACCATAAAAGCGAGGTGATCGTATCTGAGAAGTGTGCGTTAAGAGGGGGTTTTCCTGTATATTGTAATGCCGGTAGGTTGGCAACCTATGGCATGCCAACTACTTTTGGATGACATGCCAAGTAATTTTAAAATAAAACTCGCTGTACAGAATCAACTCCCTGACAAAGAGTTTTTATCTTCAAAATTGATTAATTATTGATTTATATCACCTTAAGTTAATAACAACATATGGCTGTGAAAGCTGGACTTTGAAGAAGGCAGACCGTAGAAAGAGTGATTCTTTCATACTGTGGTGCTGGAGAAAATTATTAAGAATTGCTCAGACCGCAAGGGTGACCAACAAAGAAATATTGGAACGTATAAGGCCAGAAACATCACTGGAGGGAAATGTCACAAGATTTCAGTTGATATATTTTGATAATGTCATAAGCGGTAACTCCATGGAAAAAGCAACGATGCTAGGAATAGTTGGTGGTGATAAAAGAAGGCAAAGAATATTATGGCTGGATACCCTGAAAAGCAATTCCAACATGTGCATCAGCCAATTAAAAAATGCAGTGCTTTATAAAAGAGACTGGAGGAGTTTTGCATATGTAGTCTCCATTGGTCGGACATGACTAAATGGATAAATCATTAAGTTAATAGTTATTAATTTTTATTCTCTTAATTAAGTAATCCATTGATTTTCATCAACGGATAACAAACTAAATTTTCATAATTTGGGTGAGTGTAGGCTGGTATGCGGATGGAGATTGCACCATTACTTTGGCACACCTTTAAAAGCTCGCCGATTCCTGGCACAGGGAATCATAAGCATCAGTCTTCCATTGGTACATACAAAAATGACATTAGTTTTCAATAGCTTCCATATTAGAACATGAAATTCAGCAGTGTAAACTAAGGATGCGCCAAATCGTTCAATGACCTTTGAAGCTTTCCTTATCTATGAAAACACTGAGATCTTGGTCAATGGCGTGGATATTATGGACAACATTCGTCCAGCGTGGTTATGTTTCCTCAACATCAATTTTCTTCCTTAGTTTACTTTTTATCCCTTATTCTCAATTTTCTACCATCTTCCCATATGCTGTTTACCTTCCTGAAGATATTTCTGTTATCGGCCAGTAGAGAGCATCAACTCCATAGATAACGCCGATAACCTTATGTGTTGCACAACCTCCCACGCTCGTTGTATGAAAGCTTCCTCGAAGGTAGCTTAAAACCATCACTTTCACTTCAGCCTCTCACTCACCGAGAAACACTTTAAAACTAAAGTGAATTAATTTATTACAACTGTGCCTATTGTGTTAATGTACTTTTATCGTGAGTAAAGAGAGTTGTAAAGTAAAGAGAGTTGCAAAGTAGAGACAGTTGCAGAGTAAAGAGTTTGTTGTAGAGGAATTAATTTTCAACACTCGTGACACTTTGTAAGATATTTGCTTTTATGTTAGGTATAAGGAATTTTTTGTTATTAAGGCCTCAGCAGCATATGTATTGATTGGTTTCCCCCAAGATTGAGCAAATGTATAGAGTTGGATTTAAGAATTGAAAATTATGAAAGTTTCAGAATTTAAATACATTTGTACAAGATCTACAGAAATATTAGATTTCTGAAATAGAAATATTAGATTCAATTTCCCTGGTAAGATGCAAAAAATATATGGATTGCTTCCTTCCTTCCTTAATGGCTTATAAAATAGATCAAATATCACCTCACCTATACACACGAGTCGATCTAGAAAACAGAATTCATGCACTTTCCTATTACTGTGTATGTTCCTTCTGGTTCATCTTTGATCTTACAGCACTGGGACAGCAGAACTCACGTGCCGGGACCCATAGCTTCTGGAAGAATCCAATCCTCTGTAGCCAAGAGATACGAACCCCTGAATATGGTGAGTAGAAAAATGGCAGCTATTCTACACCACCACAGACAGTCGAACCTGAGTTATTTCACAATAAATGAACACAACCCCACTATACTACCATGGACAGAGGACCTACATTTTTCCAAGGAATCCAAACCTGTTAAGGACTAGGGATTCCCTAGTAGGAAATCAATTACCTGACTATACGGAGCAGTTAGTCATTATGTCTTTTCTCTCTTTACTGTTGAGAATCAAATCCAGATTGACGGCAAAATAGGTAACTGTGTTTCTATTGTGCCACCTGAGCCTTCCCTTTAGTTGCTTATCTCTCTTTCATACAGTGATCATTTTAAGTTTGTCCTTATACTAAACACTTACCCATTTTGTATTGAACCATAAAGTCCTTTAAATATATCCATACAGGGATGGGAGTTTTTGATTATTTTTATCAAGTTCTAAAATACAGATTTTTTTTTAAATATTACGAATATACCTGTTGGTGTGACCACCGTCCAGTATATTTAATTAGAAATCCATTTGGGATAGCTGGAGCAGTACACGGTTCTGAAATAACAAAATGATTCAAAAATTATTGAAGTACTTTAAAGAATTGTATCTTGAAATGTTATTCATAACCTGCAAGAAATAAATTATACGGCAATATCTTCTAATGAAAGCACACCCCTTCCTAACCGGTCCCACTTTAATTGTACCCTCCCATACACTCGATTGAAACATTTTAAAAACAAAAATAAATTTTTTTAGATAACAAGCCTTCAATTATGTATCCAGCTAATACTTACAAGAGAACCACTTTTGTGTAAACTCACACTGTGAAACAGGACATATCACAAATGATAGTCCCTCAGCTCCTTATTAGGAATATGAAATCATTTTTTGTGAATAGCAGATAAATTTTTTATTAACATTCAAAGTCCAAATATCACACTTTTTAAGTGAAGTTTGATATTTCTTATTCACACTGTATATGAAGATAATAATTTCTGAACTCGATTCGAATAAAGAAGGTGGTTGCATTTAACGAATAAAATTATAAAAGTACACGACAGATCATTCAGAGTATTTTAAAAAAATTTATAAAAACTAAGCTTTTTTCCAATACAGATATTTGGTGCATTTGGCTATGGTTTAGAAGAACTGGCGATATCGGCATTAAGCATTTATTGTTTAATTACACTCATATTACAACCTTCATTGACATTATTTTTAGGAAATATAATGGCATAATAAAAAGGAAACAAACTTCTAAATTTCATGGTCGTAACTTCAAAATATTTTATACAATTTTTTAATAAAGAAAAATATTTTAATGCAGCTGGCATTTCAAAAATTTTATACATAAATAATTTGTTTTAAAAAGTAGACAAGCATTGTATCATACTGAACGTCTACTATTTTTGCAGAATCATCCTGGCTCTCGTAAAAAACGTTTGAATGTTGTAAATTGGTCAAAACTTTCAATATGAGACAATTATAAAAATGACTCAAAATATCAAAATTCGGAACTATTTTTATAAGTTACGGTAATGATGCTTTTCATAAAATGTTCAAAACATAATTGTGCCTCCCAAGGGCTACACTTTAAAACAAGATGTAAATTACATTCGTTATCACTGCAAATTTTATCAATTAAGCGAAAGGTATTTTGTAGATATTTTTTAATTGAATAGTTTCATTAGGAGCGTAATTATATTTACACCAAGGATATTGCAGCATAGGACGATTTTGTTCTGCACTTAATTGGTTGTACACCAAAGAATGAATTTTTATAATTTCATTTCGATATTATCCAGAGCAATTTTGTTTGAAATTTTTTTTTGATGAAACATTTATACTTCATGCCGATATCGCCAATTCTTCTAAACCATAGCCAAATGCACCAAATATCGGCATTTATGTAAAAGCTTAGTTTTATATAATTTTTTAAAATACTCTGATTTTTCATGTAATTTTATCATTTTAATCGTTAAATGCAATCATCCTCTTTATTCGAAATGAGTTCAAAAGTTATTATCTTCTTATGCAATGCCAATAAAAAATATCAAACTTCACCTAAAAAGTGTGATTTTTGGACTTTGAATATTAATATAAAAATTTCATATGCTATTCACAAAAAACTGATTTCATATTCTTAATAAGGAACATAGGGATTATCATTTGTGTTATGTCTTATTCCAAAGTGCAAGCTTCCACAAAAGTGGTTCCCTTGGTTGTGATACATCTATGTTCAAAATGTGATCAGTGTGTAATACCTCCCTTGTTTCAATTTTTATCATTTTTAAGACAGTGCAACACTATTTTGCTGCTGCATGTCTAATCTCGTTTAAATAATACTCACATAATTTCAAAATCAATTAATTTTGAAGTTTTTTTCATTGTAAAAACCATTATTTTCTCATTAAAAAATGGAGATGGTTCCGTTCCCCCTCTTCAATGGTTCAGAGGAAATCTATAGTGATTCAGAAATGTTTACAACAAATTTTGATAAAATTAAAAAAAAAAGCAATTGAACTAATTAAAAAGTAGTTGTTCGTGAACGATTAGGCATTAAAAATTTTTTATTGCAATGACTATTCTCGCTGCCTTACCATCAAATATCTATTTGTGTTAAAAATCAGTAATGATAAAGAGTGGTATTTACAATATAAACTATTAAGAAAGAAAATGCATGCAGATATGCACGTATAAGAACATTTATGTATATAATATTGCATTTACACAATGAGATACTTCATATCACAATAAAGGTGCCTTACCTACGCAATTGGGTGGTGGAAACGTCCAGTCTCCTGATGCCAAACATTTGGTTCTTAATGGACCAACTAATTTCCTACCTTCATTGCATTTATAATATGCAATACTGTCCACATTTGGAAGTCCACCAGGTAAGTCAATGGAGCCATGCTCTGGAGATTTGGGATAATCACACTGCACTTCTGTAACATAACAAATATTCTTGTGTCACCACTACAACAGTTGCGAATGGCCCACAATTATAAAGTGAAAAATCGTTAAGAAGCAAGAAGTATAAATGGTAACTTCTGTAATGTGTGTATATAATCTAACTTAAAAACTATATGTTAAAATCTTTATAGGTTAATGTATATTTTTCTTATTGCAAAAATCAAAAATTTAAAGGCTAGGGCAAAAAGGACACCAAAACACGATAGAGCCCAAAGCCTCCCAATGTGCTAAAGATGCCCCTATGGGATATATATTAATTGATTTACATTTACATTTTATCTCCCCCACCCCTATCTCTCTCACTTTCTCTTTTTCAATTCGCCATTCGGTGCTTCAAACTTTTAGTGTCCGACAGCCAAACTGTCAGATAAAGATGAAAGGTTCAGCCGTTTATTAGTGCATAATACTAAACAGCTGACATCATCCCGACCCATATCACATACTTAGTTTTAAGTTCACTTATGCTCTCAAATGCCGACCATGCACATTTTAGCTTAACGTGTGCGATCAGATAGGAACCAGTGTTTCCAACAATGAACTGCCATATGCAGTATACAGGGAATAAGTCTTGAAGTTTTTAGACTAACAATTGTATTGAAATAAATTGCAAAATGTTAATAAAAATATGCATAAAATTAAAGAAGTGTTAAAAATTCATACCAAAATGGCTGAAATAAGAACATTGAGATTTGTAAAGTGTATGGTATGTATAGACATGAAATAAATTCATTGGATTATTAACGTAATATTAATTGTTACAGAGTCTGAAGATAAATTGGCCCAGTGTTTTGTTCTCTTGACATCACAGATTCGGGTTCCTCAGAAAAGCATAAGTCCCATCCAGTTGAATTGTTGCGGCCAGTTGCAACATTTTTCTTTGGGCAAGCAATACATTTATTTTTATGTCCAGTTTTCCTTGGAAATTTCATCGGCCAAAAGGTCTTGCTCTTGAACTGTCCAAAATGCAATGAAAATTCATATTAATACTACCAGATAACAGTGTTATCATTGACATAAGAGATCCTGGAATTGCTTCTCAGATTAAAATTATTTCATACTTGTGTGGCTTAAATTAAGTTAAAATAATCAGTATTTATAAATTTAAATAGCATTTAATTTGACAATTTTACAGATTTCAAGATTATGCAGAAAACATGGTTATACGAAAAATGAAAATATGGTAACAACAAAATCCTCACATAGCTGTGCACATAGGGGACCATAGTTTACCATTTCTCATGAGAAAGAAAATTTCAAATTGCTTCTAATCTGGCACCACAGTCTGGTGACGTGAGTGTGGCACCATGAAGCAAGGAAAAGAGCAATGATTAGTTTGACCTCTTATAAAATTACAAATACACAAACACTAATTCTGCTGAACTTTTATACTTAAGGAAAAAAATGGAAATGTGTTAGGCAAGCAATGCTTAGATTACTTCTGTGGACCACAGGCCATTGGTCCCAGCACAATCTTAACTCTTGCTATCCTCGAACCATAAATTTCCAAGCAACACGCCAAGTTAAAGCAATTAGACGGAAAAAATTAAAGCGTGAGAAAGAGATGGCAATGCCTCTAAAAAAAGGGGGATGGAGGATCTGATGTCCATCAATAGCGTAAAATCAAAAACACAGGTTTTCAAACTGTGTTGAGGTTTTTAGTCACATCATGGAAGCTAAGCAAAATTTTACTGTATTAACGAAGCGGCCTTGATAAATATCATGTAATGTTGTCATAATTTCCATTTATACATTTTCCGACTTCATTTCTATGCAAATTTATATACAAAGACAGCCATTTCCATACCGCTTTGAAGAAAAGAAAGTTTCATTGTAAAACTATGTTAGCATGCAGAAAAACCGTTAGAATTCATTTAAAGGGAGCTATGCATCTAAAATGTTTTAATAAAAAATCTAAAAAAAATGGGCCCTCCATGCAGTTTCCCCCTAAGAACTTAAAAAGTACCTGAAAGTAACGAAAAAGAATGCAGCTCTTCAGAACTGCTTGAGTCAACGAAGTCCTCCAAAATGGCTTTTACAAAAAAGTAATTAAGTAAGATCTGATATGATTAAGCTTTTCTTTGCAATAATAAAATGCAAGCATACCAACACACGCTGGCATTGAACCGCTCCATTTTCCATCGGAACCGCAAATTCTTTCTTTTGAATTATCAGGTCGAAATCCTTTACTACATTCATATCGCAATTCTGCTTTGTATTCCGTGGAATAATATATTGCTCGTCCATTTTCAGGATTTTTCGGAACATCGCATATAATTTCTGAAAAGTCAATATAAAATTTGTTAAAAGAAAGAGATAAGAAACTGGATTTACCAAATTGCTACCTCCTGATGTGCATTGACAAGACGTGACACAAGATGGTGGGTTGCCACTCCAGTCGCCATTAGGTTGACAAAATCTTCTCAGAGAAGATCCTTGCAATTTGTACCCTTCGTCACAAGTATAGGTCACACTGTGGGGAAAGGAGAACACGGATCCATTAAGCCTCCCATGATTTACACAATATACACGATGTTTAAATATACTTTCTTTACCAGTTTTCACTACAATGCTGACAATGTTTTCATTCAAAATGGGGTTGGCATTATTGTAGTCTACAAATTTCATGACATGAATTTGTACTATGCATTTATTGGAAAGGTTACTGGCCAACGTAGCTGGGTAAAGAATTCCATCAAAAAAAATCACACCCACCCCATCAAAAAAAGACAATCCGTAACATAGTGGACCAGTACCACAATTACATGGATTCTACATATTATGGGGAACCATGAGTTCAATTTAAAAGTCTTTGAGACAAAAGCTCCTGGGTATTTAATATAACTCACTAAATTTCTTAATTGTTTGTTGGTAAATTTTTGCGACACAGAGGACAGCAAAGGCCATGCAATGCGCTTACAGTAACACAATTTTCAGAGAAATCTGAGCCTCTTAAGGCCTAGAGAAACAGTCCCTATGCCATGTAACGACAATGATAGTACGAAGTGAAATGCAAAGGGTATTAATACCAAAACAATTCCACTGTATCAACAGGCTTTATTTCTTTGTAACATTTTTTGGTAGGCAATTAAATTATTAATTTTGAATTGTGATTTTCACAACGGTGTAACTAAATATCAAAGCAAGAGCTGCCATGGAAGCGGCGAGAGAAGAACGAAAAAAATTCCCATAATACTTGGAAGTGAAATTACCGCCAGGGGCTTCAATAAGGATAGATTACAAAAAAAAGGGCAAATTCTTTGTAATGCCTCTTGTTACGTTTGACAAATATTTTTTGTTATGGAAAAGAAAAAGTATAATCAATCCAACTGAGGCATAAATTACAATTTATATGAGAGGACATAGCACGTTAAATGTGCGCATATTTTCTCAGCTTAAGAACAATTCAACATTTTCAAAAATGCCAACGCATACAAAAAGAAATACTTACGAATGCAGTTAAGTTTTATGTTTGTCCAAACAGCCGAATCCTGGTCTCTTCCAACTATGCACGTCGTAGTCGGCGGTGCTTGATGCGAGAGATACCCAAAATCGCAAAGATATTTTAAAATCGTGCCTGATGGATATTTTTGAAGGCCACTTGGAGAAATTACTGCATTTTCGATAACTGGCGGCTTTTCACAGAAAACTGTGAATTTTTAAAAAATAATATTGGCATATTGAATGGCTGAAGTTCCTGCATACCCTTCTAAAATTACCAGCTGCTCTCCACTGGCGGATTTATCAATAAGTAACAAAACCTAACCAGGCTGAAGCCTACGACAGTAAATTTCTGGTGGGCTGAATTTTTTGGTAGGCAATTAATTATTAATTTTGAATTGTGATTTTCACAGGTGTAACTAAATATTGGCAAAGCGAGAGCTGCCATGGAAGCGGCCTTGAGAGAAGCACGAAAAAAATTCCCAAATACTTGGGAATTTAAAATAACTGCCAGGGGCTTCAATAAGGAAGAATTTGACAAAAAAAAGGGCAAATTCTTTGTAATGCCTCTTTTACGTTTGACAAAATTAAGCGGCAAAAGATATCATCCAACAAGAGGCAAAATCATAAATCCGCCTCTGTTGCTCTTTTTACAAATATACACGATGTTTAAATATACTTTCTTTACCAGTTTTCAAACAATGCTGACAATGTTATTCAAAATGGGGTTGGCATTTTGTAGTCTACAAATTTCATGAGAATTTTCTATGCATTTATTGGAAAGGTTATGGCCAACAGCTGTAAAGAATTCCACAAAAATCACACCCACCCCATCAAATAAAAGAAATCCGTAACATAGTGCCAGGACAATTATAACATATTATGGGGTCCTGAGTTCAATCACTCTTTGAGACCTCCTTTTTTAATTAACTCCTAAATTTCTTAATTGTTTGTTGGTGTTTTTGCGACACAAGGACAGCAAAGGCCATGCTGCGCTGTGACGTACAGTTTTCAGAGAAATCTGAGCCTCTTAAGGCCTAGAGAAACAGTCCCTATGCCATGTAACGAAATGAAGTACGAAGTGAAGCAAAAAAAAACCAGCTTCTTACAACACTATTTCTTTGTAAAAAAACTGATTAAGGTTTTCTCTTTAAGCTCAATACTAAAATATATGTATTTACATGCGTACGATAAACAAAAAAAAAATGCTTAGTTTTGTTTTAAATGCATTGGAAGTTTTTGTGATAAATATTTTTAGTGATTCTTCATATTTTATTAGCATTTACAAACGAAGAAATAAGGCTGTTGTAAATTTTTTGTTTTTTCAAGTCGGAGGTTCGCAAGTCAATTAATAAGATTAAAATTTAATTCTTTTCAAATAGTCATATTCTATAGCTCACGCTACAGCTTTTCTTAGGAAAATCCCCTCCACCATCAAAAAAAAAAAAAAACAAGCTCCATTTCACACGCGTTGTATGTCAGCCACGTGTAATAATTGTGATGTCTTGAGACGAGTATACTATCTTAATTTGTAATAATAGGTCAAGCAGCTGATGTGTGAGCGAAAGGATTTGGGCCCTTGCAAATTCAATCTCAGAAGAAAATAATCCTTACAAAACGTTGTAAAAAAAAAAAAATAAGCTTTGAAATTGCATTGATTGATTGTTTGGCTTTTTTATGGCGCAAGAGCATCTGGGCTATACTGCGCCAGAAATTGCATTGAACATCAACAGTTGGCTGTGTGCTTTAATAAAAAAAAAAAAGTTTGAGAGGATAATAATTACAGAGAGGGCCGGGGGAAGGTACGGGCGAAGTGAGCGACAGCCCGGTACACCACTTCGCGAGGGGCGCCGTAATCAATAAGTCGAAGTGGTTTTTTTTTTTCGTTTTTGTTTTTTTGTAATTTCTTGTTCAGTATTTCTGTTATTATTCAATAAAAATTGGTTAAATACCAAGGCAACTATGTCCATCCGGCTTATAGGTGCCTAATCAGGAGAAGCACCGTTTCAGGATATTAAATAATATTCCATTTAACAAAGCATTTCTCCCCACTCCTTTCCCCTGGACTTTCAGAAACAAGGGGTTGATCCCTCTAAAACCCTTTTCAATTTCTAAATGGAGCTGTTAAAGTTTTGTAAAATTGTCAACACCCCGAAACAGTTTTAGGGAAAAAACAGTCTCCCAACGGTCAACCACGCTCACGGCTGAAAAAATTATGGGATATATCGTTAAAGGCGACAGAAAATTGAAACTTTTTGCAACATGGAGTCAAAGTTCGATTTGGACCCTACTTGGGAAATAGGACAGTCGTCGACATCAAATTCCTTTAGACATTTTGTTTTTATTGCTTTTTCCCTTCATGTAAAATTTAGATATAACAGATAATGTGGTCTTAGATTTTGACGTGGTAAGGTTGGACTCACATGTGGTGCTTTGCGGCCTAAGAAAAGTGGCAGTACGCCATTTTCTACCGCAAGTAATTTGGAGGCATTGTACTAAAATTCAACGTCTCCATATTTTATTCATCGCATCTACTAAACGGTGGACAAATTTAAATAATGTTTTTAAAATTTTTACAGTAAAGCAAGTATGTAAAACACACTGTGAATGTCGTATTCAGAGTGCAAGAGTAATCCGATATTAATTTAAAGAAATATTTGATACTTTGTGTAATATGGCAGAGGAAATAGATGATCCAAAAACCATTCGGAAGCAAGATCCTTAAAACTTTTTATTATGGATTATTCATTAATCGTCACTTTAGTTGTTTGGTAGGATTTTCCTTTTCAATTAAATATCGTTTGCAAAATGATGCAATTAAAGAATTTAAGCATATCTGACACTGTAAACTTAATTGAAGTTTACATTAATTTTTTAAATGAATACAGAATTGCAGGATTTGAAAAATGCACAAACTCTTTTAAAAGAAGTAGCTGAACAACTTAAAATTCAACCAGTCTTTAATGTGCAGCTACCAATAAAGAAGAAAACTCTTTTTGATTACAAAGAAAAAGGTGATGGACAAACAAATCCAAAATTGTTATATATATATTACATATATTATTATATACCGTTTTCAAACCCTACGATATTACATCAATATGTGTAGTTTCTTACATAATATAAAAATACTTCCCACAGGTGAAATCTTTTAAACAAATGCACAAACTTGCATCTGTATTTGAAAGAGAGAGTAATGGAAATGGGGAGTCATGTGACATAAACAGCTCCGAATTATATGACGAATTAATACGAGAGTATATTCGAGAGTATTTTGTATCTCTTTCAGATACTGATATTACAGTACAAATTACACCAGGACAGGTACTTGAGTTTATTTAGGACCACTATTTGGAAGACATTTTCCGTAACGAATGGATCAGCATGTGGACATTGTTAACCATTGCGCTGACCGTTGCAAGTGGAGAACAATCATTTAGCAAATTAAAGCTGATAAAAAAAAACCTCTTTACGTTTCACCATGCTACAAGAACGGTTAGCATCTCATGCAATTTTATCGATTGAATAGAACATGATACAAAAAGTTAATTTGACCGAAGCTCTGAATACGTTTGCTGCCACTAAAGCAAGAAAGAAATTTCTTTAGAATATATAATATAATTTCAGTCGATCCCATTTAATCAAGTAACTGATAATCAAATATCTCGCTTATACGAAGGTATTGGAACCAAAATTTTTCCTATAGGATCAATGATAAATTTTCCCACATTACACATTAACGAATAAGATTCAAGGACCGTGCTCCGATAATCAAATAAAGACTGGACAATCCCAACTCGAAAATCAGTACTCAAACACAAAAAATAACCCCCCCACCTCACTCCGTCGCCACTTTTGGAAGGATTTTTGAGGTTTTTCCATGACTTGTGTTATAGTGAATTGCAAAATCACGATGTTGTTACGATAAAAGTATCCTCATTCCTCAGAACTGTAGAATGAGGCTATGGACGCGACGAGTGGTTGCCAATCAAAGGTATGCAAAACTTTTTTTTTGTACAGGATATTAATATTTTCACTACTATTTTTGTTACGCAGTTGTCATTAATGCACTAAGATATTTAAAGATGAGCATATGTAACTGTGTATTTATTTCTTTGCATAATTGAATACCTCGCTTGATCGAATACTTTTTCTGGAACCGTCAATATTCGTTTAAGCG
>QLNU02013913.1:3917-28934 GCA_006491805.2 Dysdera silvatica
TAATTACATTCTTAAATACTCGTATGAATGCTATAGATTATCGAAACCTACTTACGGAACACTTCCTACCGTTTTCTGAAGAAATTGGAGGGCCATGCTTCATGCTTTAACAAGATAATGCTCCAATTCACAGCCAATTCGACCTTTGAGTGGTTTATAGAAAGTGATGTCCACATTATTGACTGGCCACCTTACAGTCCAGATTTAAACCCCATAGAGAATCTATGTGAGCACTTGCAAGAGCTGTATATGCAGGTGGGAAACAATACAATACTACTAATGAATTGAAAAGGGCAATTCTGTCTGAATGGCATACCATCAACGTGCATTACTTGCAGAATCTTATTAATTCTATGCCAAAAAGAATTTATGAATTGATTCTTCAGAAGGGAGGACAAATATCCTACTAATAAATTATTCCAAATAAGTTTCGTATCTTAGACCTATCTTTCTGCAACACCTGTTTTTAATTATTGTGATTTTACTCTTGTAAGTACATTTGCAAACCTTTATATTTTTATATAATTTGTTGTTACAAGAACCTTGTAACTTGTAATAAATATGAGTTAAAAATATGAAACAGTAGTTCAGTAGCACTTTTGTTCTTTTCGGATGGACCTATCATTATGCAACCCACTGTATATAGGCCCTATCTAAAAAAATATACGTATTAAAAGGGTGAAAAACAGTCAGGGGCTTTGTGGTCAACCTTTTTCGTAAAAAGGGCTCCAAGGACCAAATTTGAGAACCACTGTCCTAGACAAGATATGGGATATACAGTAAACCCTCCTTTAGCGGTCACCTCTAAACAACGGTAACTTCCAAAGACCGGCCACATATTAAAGGAAACGGGAGCGTTCCATAGGATTAACGTTAGTGATAACCTCCAAACAACAAATTCCGAGAAACGGCCGCTCAGCAGGTATCACGAAAAAAAAATTTTTATGCAAATTTTTCAAATGTCTGCAACCTGAATTTGTCCACAATATAAAATAAAATAAACTTGACGGTACTTAAAGTATTTCATTGAAACGTATGTTCATTTTGTAGCTTTATGCGTACAACTCTTTCTGTGAATACCGTGTCGTCCATCCCAACAATCCCAATATTTTGTCGGCTCAAACAACCACACAACGACTATAAATTGGTTTTCGACAGTTACGGTTCTTTATGCGTTATTACCATTGATTAGTGTCGTATCAACCTAACTTTGTCATCAACCTTTGCCATCAACTTTGTTTATCAACCTAACATCGTTGGAACTCTAGTTGGTAATCATGATGAATTAGTTCGTTCCCGAAAATTTGTTTAAAGTTAAAAACTAAAGTTGTCCAGAATATTAAAAAGTGTAAATGCACGAAAATTAGTAAGGCTTTACGGTTGTGGGAGGTCATAGATAAATGAGATTTTAGCAAATAGAAAAGATTATCTAAAACAATCCTTTCGAGACGTAAACTTATGTTGGATAGCAAAACGAAGCATCGAAAGATCGGAAATGAAGAATTTTACAAAGTGCTCTTGGAGTGGCTTTCCAACTGTCGATCAAAAAACTTAAAACGAATAATATTGCTATTAAAATATTTTTAATTACAGAGTTTTTCCTCACCTGATCAACCGGAAAATATAGACAGAGATTATGATGGGGAAAAGGCGAGTGGCATTGTCCAGATTAGCAGGAAATATGAAAGCCAGCGAATTTGTTTGCGTGGACGAAGATTTAGAACTTTCTGTTATGTTGTATATCGTTCAGAAATTGTTATAAAATATGATGTAAGGGGAAGAAAGTAAGAGAGACGACAAAATGGAAGCGGAAGAGTGTAGTACTGCCATAAAATTCTAACATTAAAACGTATTCTGATATTTTGGCAAATTTTCGGGAGATCCAAAACTTTGCTCTGAACAAAAATGACGAATTATAGAAAAGGACTACAAATATTATATCCTTAGAAATGAATGTTTGCCATAAAAAAGCAAAACAATTACGCATCACTGATTTTTTTAATATAAATTAAAATAGATGAGGATTAATGTATTTGAAATGGTTATAATTTTTTATTGTTAATTTTATTTATTTTGATTTTTTTATAATAAACCTCTAAATAACAGCCAGATCCGAAGGACGGTCACTTTTGCAGAATCCCACGGTTGACCGTTATTCGGAGATTTTACTGTATGTATATAGTCCGTGGCTAAGCTCATCGCTATCGGAAGCGTCCACAGGTTGCGGATGGTGGAAGGCCCTACAGATATGTAGGGTAGCTGCGAATAAGCAGGCTTCTGGAAAGATGCTTGTCAAATAAGCAGTCGCTGACAATTGAGAGGCAGAGAGAGGGTATGGAGGACACTAGGGCGGAACCTGGTGCACAAGTAAAAAATCACATGTACCCAACGACGGCTCTGTGACATGGTGAGATAACACCACCATCAAATATGTATTTCCCGGGTAGGTGAACCCGTAAACCCTGGAAGGTGATCACCTAGGAGAAGGCACTTCGAAAACAAACCAAATCTGCCAACCCGCAATTGACCAGCGTGGCAGATTACGGTCTAACCCTCTAACATGTTCACACAAATTAATTCGCGGCCCTCATTCCTCGGAGGCCTTGGAGCAACTACTTCAAGTAGCAGGAAGACTAGCTCGACGGCAGAGGATGCTAAGAATCACCGGGTTCGAACACGCTGCCAAAACACTTTGGAAATTGGAACTTTCAACACCAGAAAAATGAAAACGGATGCTCGCCTACAAGAACTAATATTAGAACTCAAGCATATTAAGTGGGACATCATCGTGCTGTGTAAAACGAGACGTAAAGGTGAAATTCTTGTAAAACTCGACACCGGCCATCTTCTATATGCAAAAGGAACTGCAAACGGGAAATGTAGTGGTGTAGGTTTCTTCATTAATCAGAGATTAAAAAGTTCCATCATAAAACTTGAGGGTACTTCAGATAGAATCGCACAATGCACCATACAACTGAACAAACGACATAAGCTCCAAGTTATCCAGGCTTATGCACCAACTAGTAGCCACACTGATGATGAAATCGAAGAATTCTACGAGGATATATCAGACCTACAAAATAAAGAAAATTGCCACTTCAAAATTTTAATGGGTGATTTTAATGCCAGAATTGGAAAAACACAATTTGGTGAATGTGCAACAGGCCCACATGGCAGCGGTCATAGAGATGCAAGAGGAGACTCGCTGGTTAATTTTGCAGAGAGACAAGGCCTCTATATTTTGAATTCGTTTTATAAAAAGAAAGCCAATAGGAAATGGACATGGGAAAGTCCGTCAGGAAACAAAAGTGAGATTGATTATGTTCTATCCAACCACAAGAATATATTCAGTGACTGTACGGTCCTCAATCGTTTTGACGTGGGAAGTGACCATAGACTGGTGAGAGTTAAAGTTAAGTTAGACTACCGCAAAGAACGCAGTAAAATGATAAACCTCTCCAAAAAAGTGAAAGCCAACAATGAGGAATTGCTTAAAAAAAGCAAAGAATTTGAACTCGCTATGTCAAATCGCTTTGCATTATTACAAAATTTGGAAGACACCGATATAACAGAACAAAATGAAAAAATCATCAGCAACTTAATTGTAACAGCCGAGGCTCTAGTACCACTAACAACGAAACCTAAAGAAAGTAAAATCTCTAAAGAAACTTTAAATCTAATGGAAAAACGAAGGTCTTGGAAGAACACAGGAATAATTGCTAACAAAGTGGAATATGTGGAAATTTGCAAGACGATAAGGAAACGTATCCGGGAAGAAACTCGTAAATTCAATACAAAGTTGGTACAAAAAACAATTGAAGAAAATAAAGGCATCAAAAATTCAAAACGCAGGCTAATAAATGGAAAAAAGCAAATACTTGCCTTAAAATGTAATGACGGCTCAGTATGCAGAACACGCCAGGAAATGCTTAAGAGGGTAAAAGAATTCTACACAGACCTCTATAAAAGTAACGATCAGCAAAATCTGCCAACAATTGTAGTTACAGAAGAAATGCCGGATGTTTTAGTATCAGAGGTAACAGATGCCATACGATCAATGAAAAATGGGAAATCCACAGGAAAAGATGGCATTTCTGCTGAAATGTTAAAAGCTGGGTGTAAAACGCTTCACAAAATATTGGCAAATCTCTTCTCAAAATGTCTTAAGGAACAAAAAATTCCTAATGCATGGAAAAATGGCGATGTTATTCTTTTGCATAAGAAAGGAGCTCAAGATGATCTTAAAAACTATCGACCAATTAGCCTTCTTCCTGTTATGTACAAAGTTTTTAGCAAAATCATTACAAAAAGAATTTGTAGAACATTAAACGATGCCCAACCTGTAGAACAAGCAGGGTTTAAAAGTGGCTTTAGTACGATTGACCACATTCAGGTACTTCAGCAAATAATAGAAAGACACAATGAATACACTTTACCATTATGCATTGCCTTCATCGACTACGAAAAGCTTTTGACTCAATTTTCAAACCAAATATTTTAAATGCACTACGTAACCAAGGTGTGGACCCAGCTTATGTTAACTTACTTCAGTCCATATATGATAAAGCAAAAGCGACCATATCTATAAACAGACACAAAGTTGAAATTAACCTTGAGAAAGGTATACGACAGGGAGATACAATCTCGCCCATACTCTTTTCAGCTTGCCTTGAGGAAGTTTTTCGTAAATTACACTGGGATCAAAAGGGCTTAAAAATCAACGGAGCGTATTTAAACCATCTAAGATTCTCCGACGACATCGTGTTTTCGCAAAAGATCCAGAAGAGCTCCAAAGACTCATTGAAGATCTCAGAATGAAAGGAGAAACATCTGGCTTGAAAATCAACCTGAAGAAAAGCATTTTCATGTTTAATAAGTTTATACAAACTAAGAAAATCTTTGTTTTGGGAGAAGAAATAGAGCAAGCTGAAAATTACATTTACCTTGGTCAACGAATTACGATGGAAGGCGACATAAATCAAGAGATCGAACGTCGTATCAAGCTTAGCTGGCAAGCATTCTACCGGCTACAAATAATTTTTAAAAACAAACTCCCTATTTGTTTAAAGAGGAAAGTTTTCGATCAATGCATCCTACCTGTCTTGACCTATGGTTGTGAGACATGGGCATTGGTTGCAAAAGGTACCCAAAAGTTACGAGTGGTACAAAGGAACATGGAACGGCAGATGCTTGGAATCGCGCGACGATATCGACAGACCCGCAGTTGGATAAGAGATCAAACAAAAGTTTGTGATATCATTGCGAAGGTAAAAAGTTTGAAATGGAAGTGGGCAGGCCATATTGCTAGAAGAACTGACAACAGATGGACCAAAAACATCCTAGAATGGATCCCACTGGACACCACACGCCCAAGGAAAAGGCCAAAAACGAGATGGGTGGATGAAATTATTAAATATATTGGACCAAAGTGGCAGCAAAAAGCACAAAATAGACTACGTTGGAAACATGCGGAGGAGGCCTTCATCCTGCAGTGGATTGACAACAGCTGAGATGATAATGATGATATATATATATATTATGCAAAATATACTGATGTATAAACCAATGGAACAAGAAAATTTAAAAATAAATAAAATAAATATAATATAAATAAGCACAAAGCTCAAGTGAAGAAAATATGTCAATTAAAATATAATCAGGCACAGTATAGCCCAGATGCTCTTGCGCCATAAAAAAGCCAAACAAACAAAATATAATCAAAAATTATCCCTTATGAGTCGCTGATCATGTTACCGAATAATTATTTGTTGACTATTAATAATTTGAGAAGCCTGATATAATAATTCAAATGTGAAATCAATATGGCTTCTCTCGGTTGCTTGCATTATATGTTTTTAATGAATTTTTCGTGAAAAAAGATACGCGCTTTGATTCAATCTCGTAATTTAATTCGAGCTGTTTGGGGGCGTTTACCAACTCGCAGGTGGTAATCATCAGCGTCCTCTTCCTTGTTTACAGCGCTGGAGAAATTCATCAAACACAAATTGTTTTAATATTACCAAATAATTTCGTTAAGTATTGTGTGTTTTCTCCACAAGCGAACATAAGTGCGATGGGAGTGGAACATTTTGATTTGGAGTCCAAGACGAGGAACAGGTATGTCTGCAAACAACATCTTCCTAGTTTCCTCAGCTCTCAGTATGCATACCCATACTTTCCAGTATCTTGCGTGACTAATCGTCCGAGTATTTAAATTATGTTCTTGTTCCTAATGACGGCACGTAAATAAGTTAAAAGTTATTAAGACAATGCCAATCAAATTCGAAATCGCATTAGAAACTGAAAATTGGGAATCAATACACTCGATAGGATCGAATCCTGTTAACACGAATTGCTTTTAACACAAACTGTTTTCTAAATCCATGACAAATTTGAATAACTTTGCAATAAGCAGGGCCGTTCCTGACAGGGGTGAAACGTAGCGGCGCATTGGTGACGGGTCATGCGCCGTGGGTAACGTGTAGCGCATGACTTCGGCTTTTGCGACCGAAGTTCGGAATCTCTGTTAAACTATATACCCAGCTTGCCAACCCGTCTGGCCAACCTAATGAGTTTAAAACCGCTTCCTCTGTATTTCTTTCATCATAACACATGACGTGTGATAACAGAGAGACCTCCATCCTACAGTGGATTAAAAATGGTGATATATATATATATAAGTAAACATTACACATAAATGTTTAATTAAATTTATAAGGGCGGCTGTTTCTGCTGATACTGTTTTCGCGCCTGGATGGTCAACAACCCAAGCTCGGCCCAGGAAATACAATGGCATTCTTTCCGGATAATATGAACAAATCGTTTGTCACCATGAGTGTTAGCGTTAATGAGCTTCAACTGTATATAAATCGAATATTAAAGGCGTAAAATATTACGATTACTATGAGATGTTGAATTTAATAATGCAATCAAAAATGCCACGTTGCCCTTCCAAAGTTAATTATTTTTGATTAATATTATTGCTAACATCAATGCCATTCACTTTTCAAATGAAAAGGTTAAACTACCTGTGTATTGTTAAGAACTTACTGCAGTGAAATCTAGTTAATGCAAGCTGTCGATTTTTTTCCATACAAACCGAACTCCGAACTGAGAAGGAATTTCAGTAGCTAAATCTTTATTTGGTATGCTTCTTCAAACGATTTTATTTTCCCTT
This sequence comes from Dysdera silvatica, assembly GCA_006491805.2. Taxonomy (NCBI): domain Eukaryota; kingdom Metazoa; phylum Arthropoda; class Arachnida; order Araneae; family Dysderidae; genus Dysdera; species Dysdera silvatica. Next base: position 11,095 of record QLNU02013913.1, read on the forward strand.
AAACTTCATCTCATTTGTAATTCGTACCTAGGATAGCTGCCACCATATGTCATGGTCAGGTATATATGTGCGATCACACTTAGCGTGTGTGCAGGTAGTCGTGTGCTGCCACCAGCTCGGCTCGTAGCTGAGCAATCTACGTCTCTTCGTGAGGCGGGTTCTTTGTTCCTGTTTTCTAGGTAGAAAACTAGAAGGTCGACGATGAAGAGTAAGGTAGATCAAGAATGAAGAAACAATCTAACACTATTTATTGAAGGTGGTTAGTTTATACATTGGCATCACAGATAAGGCAACTATAGGCGCACCGCCTAAGTTCCACCGTATTAGTCAGGCACGGAAATCACACACACGTGTGTCCTTCCTACTCCTCTGCCTCGTTCGATCTGCCCTCTCTTACCCACTGTACGCAACCAACTCTTTCTCCACCATGATATAATTGGTCAGTCTTAAGAGCGTGGTCACACCTGATTGGCCGATGTGACCCTTCTCCCCGTTCCATACATGTTTCCCATAAATATTCTGTAATGTCCATCTTGACATTACAGAAGGAAGTTACAACAATTTTATACCCCCACATCCGGACTGTTTCCTCTCGACCCATTTCACAAAGAAGACCTACAAGTCTCACTTTCCCAGGCTAACACCATGTGATCATTACAGTACCTTAGAAAAATATAAATATACTTGCTTTGTTTGTACACTACAGAACAAGGACAGGTGATATCATATTGCGCAAGGATTTACAGTTTTACAAGGAATCCGAACTCTTTCGCTCAGAGAATCAAACCCTCGGACTACGGGTCTGTAAGCTAAAATTGGGAAATGATCAGGGGAGGACTGGACAGCCGGCCTTTGGGTCGGTGCGCCCTCATGGACTATAGGACCGGATCCTCCAAATGGGCAAGGACTAGCACCCTACGAAAATCCAAGGTATGCACCCTTTGAAAGAACCCAGTCCGTCCCTAGAAACGATGGACACTTTATGCAATTAAACCCGGTTTATTCATATCGTAGCCAAACACATTGACATTACGCCACCACATTATATTAATAGACTTACAAATAAAAAGTATTTTGTAATTTTCGTGATTTGAAAACCCGAAATTCTTTATTGAATCATCAAGTACAATAGTATTATTCTATCAAGTACAAAACTATCAAGTACAAAAGTATTATTGCGCCAACGGTGTGTTAAACAAAGATGAAATATTATGCTTCATATCTTTAATATAAAATTCAAATACATAAAAATGTATTGAAATTAGTTGAAAGTGATAATTATTTGAAAGTGATTATTTGAAAAAATTTTCTCTAGTAACATGAACATCTTATAAACAAAATTCAGCTTCATAAAAATTCGCCAGATACAGTCGAAACCGCATATATGCAAATGGATGCATCAACGAAGTCATTTACATATAAGCGGGTTTTACATAAAAGCGGTATTCTCTGAACTATAGCGTGCAAATGATTTGCTCATTAAATTTTTATTAAATTTTATTATTAAATTATACATTCTTATTTCTAATTTTATAAATCATACACATTATTTCAATATTTATAATGCACAGTACTATTACTTCGTTAATAAAAATAATAATAAGTAATGTAGTACTTACATAAACACATGTTCTGTATTTGTGAAAAATATTGGACAAGTTGTAGCCATATTCTTTTGTTATTTATATCTTTGTCTTATTATTTGATGTCAAAAAATTTAAAATCGCCAACTTTTGATCAATATTTAAGCAGATATGTTTATTTCTTTTCTTCTGCCATGTTCACAATGTATAAAAACTGAAAAGTGCAAAAGAAGAAAGGAAAAAACGTGCAAATAGACTAGGAATTTTGCAGACCAATAAATCATGAGAAGCGTAATTCACTGAGCTAGTTACAAATACAAATTTTGATAGTGATTCCGAACACGGGCATGTTGTGTATGTCAGTACATGCGATTTATTGCACATGTGACTTGTCTAATGTAATATATAAACATGTCTATACAGATTGTGTGCATTGTATGTCTCTTGTGATAAAATATATTTATTTGTTATTATTGTTATTAGAAAGCCGAGGGTGGAGGCAGGCGTAAACAAAGCCATAAATAAGCTGGTAAACGACACTTCGACAGGGGTTTCCAACTATCTCCGATGGGGAAAATCAATCCTTAAAAATAGGGTTGCCAACTACACATTTACTGTGGATGAAAACTTGTTCATAAAATTTGTTTGCATATATCTGGTTTAAATTCTGTAATAAAACATTCGTTTGGCTTCAAAAATACTTGCATATATACGATTTTTGCATATATAAAATCGCAATTAAGCTGGTTTAGATAACATTAAAAAGATAAGAGAAAATTTGAAGCTCGATATTTTTGGTATATATGCGAGTTGCATATAAGCGCTTTTGACTGTACTTTATTAAAACTTAGTAGACTGTATTCGGAAGAAATACTTTTGTTTTGTAGGGAAAATAATATGAGTTTTTAAGAAGGAGAAGGAGACGATTATTTCGATCAGCATGATATCAGTTATTCCTTGTAAATCAGTTACAAAATGGAAAAGGAAATACTTTTATTTGAAATCAAATAAGCAGTGAAAAACTTTAGTACAATAATGGGTCAATGTCATAATAAGAAGAGAAATTTCTGTATATTGGGTTAAAACAACTATTAAAAATAAACTGCAATAAAAATAAATAAAAAGTTTGCTTTTAATGTTTGTATTTTGAATTAATTAATTCATGTAGATAGACAATAGAGAATCCAATATTATTCAAATTGAACCAAATATGCTACAAATAAAGAGTTTGATGGCCGACATATCTGACAAATCTTGAAAATAATGATATTTTCTGAATCACACACTTTGAATGTATGTTAAGAATTTACATAACATCAATATTTTCTGAGATATTAGTATAAGATTTAGAAGTAGAACCTTTCGCGAATCTCCCACTACTCCCTCTACCAAGTAAAGTCAGACATTCTGCCTTTACTTAACATAATATACTTTTATTTTATGATCTTCAAAGACTCAAATGGTTTCAGCGCACAAATATATTTGGTATTTTAATTATTAAAATTATAATCAAATGCACATAACACTTAAATGCCAATCAAAGTGTACAATATATTAATATGGCTGGTTAAACTTTTACATATTTAACAAATATTTTATTCATATTGTTTTTGCAAAATAAAGTCATTAAAAAGTTTACTGAAAACGATTCAACTAAAATTACATCTTTCCCTAAGCGAAAATTGTTCGTTCGCACTTTACGTTCGAAATAGATCCAAAGGGTTATTTCTGACCGGACCGACAACTTAAGATGACATTTGAACAAAGATACATTTACAGGAAAACTAGTTTACTGGGAACTTACTCCAGCCCATTAAGCTCAATGGCAATAGTCGTAATCAATCAGGTGCAGAGTTAAAATTGGCGATATCAATGGATTATTAATGATCTCAGCCTGGGCAGTAAATAGGTTTACATTCGAAGATTTAAAAAATAAATAAAAACATTAAATATAAATATTTATAATCTTATTTATGAGCAAAATATTAATATTTACCATAAAAAAAAATTTTTTTTAACTTATGTTTACATTTTATCTCGTAGGGGCTCACTTTCGCAAAGAGCACATAGACAAAATCGGGGAACGTTCAACTGCCTCTTTGCTGTTTCATTGGTTCTTTTTACTGGATTCTTTGTCCTCATATTAATAAACTTTCGAATGGGAGGTAAAGATTTTGTTTTTTCAATCGACAGTTTTCTTCAATGTCTAATGTCTTTTAATTACATGCGTAATTCATAAATTGTACAAATATAGCTAGTATTTTTATTATGCTTAATCTGTTTATTTATTTGAATTTTTATGGCGGGAGAGCATTTGGGTTATACTGCGTCGAACATGGTAAAGTCAAAGGCTATTGTAGAAACCAGTTCTCTGTAAAAGTTAAAGACACGTGCGTGGTCAGCACAGTCGTTTAAAATGGTAAAGAATGATGAAGACTTAAAAATAAGAGTAAGAGCAAGTTTAAAAGAAAGGCATTGAGTTAAAATATGTAAAATACTTATGGGTTCATTGCACACTTGGCAAATTGGTGCTGGTTTTCCTTCCAACAGATGTTTATGGGTGAGATGGGTATACCCAATTCGAAGGCTAGCAAGGAGAGCTTCCACTTTCCGATTACTATGGTATGAGACGCTTAATCTGAAAACTCTAATATTATAAAATAAACTATAATCAAACTTAAATTTGTACAATACGAAAAATCTTGCAGACTGCAAAGCAATTAATAATTTGAAATTAGTCAAAAGGAGGATGAAGGACATGCTAATGAATATAATTGAGGAACGACAGACAGACAGGCAGACAGGCAGACAATGGAGAGGGAGAGGAAGGAAGGAAGGAAGGAAGGAAGGAAGTTGCTGACCGAATCAAAATGGGATTGTTTTAGTATCCAAAGTGGGTTATATTTTCGAATTTTCTCTAGACCTTTCTTAAAGTGTATTCCGCTGAACCCCAGGGTACCGGGACGACCCTCCAGCGGTTCCTTAAACAATTCATAAAACGAATCACTGAAAAAAGCGCCGCGGAAAAAAGGGCCGACGAAAGATTAGATGCATGTGAAATGATAGTGCGATCGTGATTATAGTACCAGCGTTAGGCCTTATAATGCGAGTGTTAGGCCTAACAAGAAGCAATGTGCAAGCGAGCATACATATGTGTGTGACATCTAAAAATATAATGTTAGTTAGTGGCATTCTTTCTCGTTTTCAACTCATAGTAACTTACTATAGGTGTAAAAATAATGGAATAGACCCCCGGATAAGGGGGTGGGGGAGGCAGACATTGTTTCCAGCCCGTTCGTCTTCCAATTGGCACCACTCTACCCCCATCAACGTTCTGTGCACGACTATGTATATCGGGCCAGAGCTGAGCAAAATACTTAGAAATATGTATTTTCGATAAAAAATACAGAGAGCACCTTGATCTAACAAGGATTTAAAAGTAAAAAAACTAAATTTTATCCCTGGTCATAATAGTAAAAAAATTAATTAATTAGAAAAAATAATCATCGTTAGGGTAGAGTAGGAGACCGCCTAGGGCGGAAAAATTGCGTAAAAGTATCAATTTTAAATCAAACAAAGAAAAAATTGAGCAAATGAGGAGGAAAAAATGAAAAAGAGGAAAAAATTAAAACGTACAATATTTATTTTTTCCAGTTGGTCAAGATACTGTGGGCTAAACGTGGGGACCCTGGTTCGCATCCAGGATGAGGATGGAACCTCTTTTTCTCCAAATATATAAAAGCTCTAGTTTGAGCTACATAAACGTGGGTGGCAAAAAAAAAATAAAAAAAATTGTATAATAAATTCCCCACGAAGAACTCATAAAAATCTCGCCCGGGAGGCTGTTCTGTGTTGACCATTATTTGGCAATTGTGTTATCCCTGTGAAGGGTAATAATATTAACAAACAGTTATTTTGGCACTGGCGTAAGGTTTAAAAAAACACGACGTTTCGGGAATCCTTTGTCAAGTGAAGGTAGAATTTGCCTTCACTTCTGCCTTCACTTGACAAAGGGAGCAGTTGGCTCCCGAAACGTCGTGTTTTTAAACCTTACGCCAGTGTCGAAATAACTGTTTGTTATGGAATCTCCTGGTGAAACTCTGTATTGTTTCGTTGGTAATAATATTAATATCTTACATCTTAATATACGGAGAAAAATGCGTTTGTTCTTGTCCTCATTCGTCTAGTAGGTCAAGACACTCCGGGCTAAACGGAGGGACCCTGGTTCGAATCCAGGATGAGGACGGCGCATCTTTATCTCCAAATATAAAAAGCTCTAATTTGAGCTACTTAAATGTGAGTGGCAAAAAAAAAACAAAAAAAATGTATAATAAATTCCCCCACGAAAAACTCACAAAAATCTCGCCCCGGAGGCTTTTCTGTGTTGACCATATTTGGCAATTGTGTTATCCCTGTGAAGGGTAATAATATCTTACATTACAGTGTATGTAAAATCACAATTTCAGATTATTGGGGGCTCGGGCCCCACGGGCCCATATAACTCTACGCCTATGATTGTTGTACCGCTGGACGTTGGTGGTGATAGTTGAGAGGGAGGGAGATATAGGCAAAAGAGAGTGATTTGGTAGTAAAAGGGTGGGGGCGGTATTTTTTAATTCTCGCCTAGAGCGGCAAAACACCTAGAAACGGCTCTGCGCCCGCTAAAACCACTTAACACTCCTTTCCACCAGTCCAATATTGAACACCCCTCCCCCCCAAGCATGTATATTTTATTTTAAGAAAATACTGATATACTTAAAAAAATTAAATGTTAAATGGTTTTGAAGTAAGATGCATTTAAGGTCAGTATATTCAAATGTATTTAAAATCGCCTTGTTTTAATTTGTGCAAATTTTTCATTGGCAGTATCGAAATCTACATTAAAATCTTTCTCAAACAGTAGCGTAGCAATTCAAAACGAGGAGGGGACTCGTGGCTTTAATGACGATTATGTGATGCGGCCTTAGAGGAAATAACGTGGTTTGATATCCACAATGCGGGGTTTGAACTCCCTTAGCCTCTCTCTTTACTATTCCATTGGTCTCAATTGATACTGTTGCCAGGTTACTTAGTATTTCTTGACTCATTGCACATCTTCGATAGGTTTTAATTAATTTCAGTTTTGAAAACCAAATGTAATTGTTTTCGAATATGGGCAATTGAAAGGACTATTTGTAATAATCAAAATGCCAATGTATTTATTAAATTTTTATTTCTATAGGCAATTGATAATCGATTAAAATGCACTAAATAAGCAAATAGATCATATTCACTAGGTTTATTTTAATGAGGATATGCTATGAACATCGCTACCCCTTGGATATACATATATGATGTTAACCATACAACGTTTCTCAAAAAATTTAGCTACATGGTTTTTATTTATTTACAATTTTTAATTAGTTAAAAGCAGTTATTGAAAAAACACAACAATTTTTGATCTTTTCAGAATAAAAATGTTCACCGATTAATGACGATAACAATTTACTCTCATTCATGACGAATTTTTAAAAATTAAAAAAAAAAAAAAATCACATTTGTATAAAAATTAAATTACGAAAATGATGGTACGTATTAGGGTGCTCAATGCAATTTTTAAACTGCTTAAAAATATTTGTAAAAATACATACAGTCAAACCAGAGGAGGACTGAATCTTCTTAAAGGGCGCACACCTTGGATTATCGGAGGGCGCTAGTCATATCGCCCATGAGGGCGCACTTGACCAGTCCGCCCCTGACGACAAATAGAAAAAGCGACTCAAAGGATATCAGCAAAGTAGAGATTATGTCGAGAACTTGTTTGAGAGTTAAATGAAGAGAAAGTTTATTAGAAAATTCTAAATTATTTTATTTTTATTTATTTTATTAAAGCACGTGACTCAAACACATTTTTTATATTGATTCATAATTTATTTACATTATCTTGTTTTGTTTTGCAGAAGGGGTGTTTTTCACCCATTTCATTCTCACCTAAGACTCAAAGGAGTAACTAGGGGGAGAAAATCCGACTTAGAGCTTGAAAAACAACGCATAAACGAAACTAATAAGAAATGAGCCATATAAACGAAATGTTTTGCTATTAAAATATTTTATAGGAATGAATCGGGACATAAGCAAAACGACGTATATCTTTTTGGGTCTAACGTTCACATTATTCTGTTAGGCCTAACTCTCGCATTATACTGCTTCGTGTAAGGCCTAACGCTCGCTTGCCTATTGCATTTTGTTAGGCCTAACCTGGCACTATAATCACGATCGCACTATCATTTCACATGCATCCGATCTTTCCGCGGCGCATTTTTCTGTTTACCCATAAAACGTCGTCGAAAATTCCAAGAAAATCCGCAGACAGATAGTGTACAAGGAAGGGAAACAGGTAGCCGCCGGTGGCGGCTTTTAATCCCAGGGTGTAAATCTGTAAATTTTGTAACTTTCCCTCATGAAAAACCACTTAGATAGAATTAACCATATTAAATGACAAATAAAAAGTTAACTATTAACTAATATCTGGCAAAAGTAGAAGAGCATTGCTTGCGATATATATTTATATATTGTATTTATTGTTTACTTTTATGCTTGTGTTCAATCAGTGATAAACAGTAGTCCTTTCTATTTTCCTTAAATATTTACTGACGTGCTTCTTGGCCGGACAAGGGTTGAAAAAAGGGTTCCTAGGCATAGGCGTAACTTGAGGGTTAACTATAGCGTTGAATGGGGGGGGGGGCTGTGCCCCCTTGTCCCCGCAAGATTACACCCATTAGAGATTAGAGAAGCTAAGAAAGGGACAAGAATTTGAGAACCACTGCCCTGGAGAACTGTAATCAGTACACTGGTTGTGAGGGTATAGAATGTTCAGCGAGTCATTGAGTTATATTTATACGATTTAATTATATACATGTGGGTAAAGGATGCATAATTTGGAAAATTTGTTATCAGCATTAAACTATTATGTACAGTGCAAATAATAAATATTTAATATTTCTGATAGCTATAGATTTGTAATGTTATTACATGCAGTATATTAATTAAATTATTGTTAATTATATAATAAGTATACATAATTTAAACATACAACTAATTAAAAAGATTGTTATGATAATTTTCCCCTTTCATGCTAAAATTCACAAATTATCTACTGTCGCTATATGAGAAAATTAAATTAGTAAATTTTTATTTTGATACTCGTATGCCGATACGCACAATATTTTTATGTTGTGAAAAACTGGAATACTGTAATTTGCGTATCCATTTTTCGAGATTTTATCATATATATTTCGTATTTATCGTGATTTAAATTTTACGAATGCTACATCTTATATGTAATCTGCATAAACAGATACAAACGTAATTTAGATACACTCTTCTGCAAAAAAATGAAACGCTATGAAGAAATTGTCTGTTTTTATTGAAATTAAATGTGCATTCAGCGCATACACAGGTAAGGAAATGATAAAAAATTCAAGGCCGTAGGACCCATCAATGGCTAGGAATTGCACAGTGAATGTTCAAATCAATAGTTGGTGAAACACCACCCCTACCCCTGGCGGCGATACATGCTTCTATACGTCTAAATAAGGAATGATAAAGGTTCCTAATGTCCTCTTGCGACACATTCTGTCAGGTATTCCTCACTTGTTGCTCCAAATCTGCGACATTTTGCCGATACCATGTCCCATACATGTTCGATTGGCGAAAGGTCTGGTGAACTTGCTGTTCAGCAGCACGGAGGCAGCACACAAACATGCGATCCGTATGAGGCCTGGCCTTATCTTGTTGGAACATGGCCCTAGGCTGTTTCGTCATGAAGGGTAACGCAAACGGCCGCAGGATGTCATCAACGTATAAGGCATAACTTGAACAACTTTAACAGCTAAGTTGTACGACTAGGAGCGTCCTGCTGTTGTATGAGATAGCACCTTACACCATCACACTAGGGGTAATGGCTGTGTGCCTTTGTAAAACAAAGGGTGGTTGGGACCGCTGGCCCTGGCGCCTACACACATGGATCTGATGATCATCTGCTCCAAGACTGAAGTGGATGCATCGCTGAACGCTGTGTGATACCAATCTGCTAGTATCCATGATGATCGGCTACGACACCATTTCAGACGACTCTGTCGATGGTGTAAGGTTAAAAGCAGATATCTTAAAGGCAGTTGTGAGCGTAACCCCCACCTCAGCCAAGCGTCGTGAGATGGTGGAAGGTGCTGCGGGTGGTATGGAAGAGACCGTAGCACGTTAGATGGCAGACAATATTGTCGTTGGGTCAGCTTGGGCCTGCTGCACAACCAACTGATCTTGCCACACACATTCGTGCACCTTGACCTTCTAGAGCCTTCATTCCGCAAGTGAGTTCACCGCAGCTACCATTGATGCCACACTTCACACAGCAGTGTCCGTACGGTGCAGGTGGCAGCCTATTGCTCAGTAGGACCAGCCAGCTTCACGCATCCCGACTATGCGACCACGTTCGAAGTCGTTCAATTGGTTATAAGGTCTTTGACAACGTCGTAACGGCATTACTAGTTGCGTCTCCAGGCAACTGCAATGCTGACACCGAGAAAAAATAAATCGTGGGCAATTTTTGCCTCTTTTATAAAATGGCAGTTGCGCAGCGAAAATGCGCGCTATGATCGAAGTTAACAGTCATTGGCTTTGAAAATTTAATCATTTACTTGGTCTAAAGGAATTTGCATGCGAAATTTCAAGATGATCGGATTATTTTTTTAGGGGTGCTTTGTTTCTTTTTGTAAAAGAGTGTATATTGTGGTTTCAGTTTTAAACTCGAGCAATAAGTTGAATCACGCCAAGTTTTTGATTTCTTAGCCCATATAAAACTTACTTTTACATTCTACTCTGTAGCCTACTAAGCGTATAGTAGTATTATGTATAAAGAAAACAATGTATACGCTTTGATTAAAATATTCTTTATTGCTAAAAAATTCTAAACATCTAAGACATCAGTGAGTTGTTAAAAATGGCGGCGATAGACAGGCTTCGCTCAGAGGGTTGCTGTGAAACTTTACTTTGCAAAAAACGCAATATCTATGAAAAGTAATGAAACGGGGTAGGTCTGTGTATTTCTTAAATGCACAAATTTTATACATCATCACAAAGCTATGAAAAACCTTCATCCTAATTTTAAAAAAATTCTATAAAAGGATTATCGAACATTGAAACACATGTGAAAAGTCAATATATTATTTAAATTTTAATGTAACATGTTTTTGAAGAATCTTTTATAGATTATTACAAACACGGGTTATCTTTTGGTAAAAATATTATTAATTAGAATATAACATTTTATCATAAGCCAATTTTTTCGCGAATTCCTATTTGAGCATTCGTAAAAAATACTACAAATAATTATTTGAAAAAATAATCGCAATTCATCTTTCCCCGAAACACAAACATAAAAATTCATAAATATGAATATAAAAAATTCCATATTGAACATTTTTATTCTACATTTAAAATTCTGAAAAATCAAGATTTTCATGTACGTTTTCCACTTAACTTACAGGGCAAGAGGTTGTCGTAGAGGTCCAGTCTCTGCAAGCATCCGCTCATGGTATGATAGGCTTTTTAAAATTTACACGTTGGGTATACTTTAAAATTTGAGTTTGTAGTTTTACTGAAAAACATGTACAATTTTTTGTTGCAGACTCCCTAGCAGATGAAGAGGAAACCTGTGAGGAGGAAGATCTTTGTCTCACAAAGGAATGCGTGTTGACATGTAAATTAATCTCACCCTCTTATAACATGTAAAATAATATATAATCACCCATATATTATTTTATAACATGTTGTAAAATAATATATGGGTGATTATAATTAAAGTACAATAGGACTTCCGTGTATCGAAGTTTTAGTAAACCGCACGATCTATTCGCCCTATTCATTACATTGAAAAACTGTTTTAGTATGTCAGATTTCTTGTGGAGACTTCGAACTCAATGTAGGGATTTCCTATTGTAGTTCCATTCGAATCCATCTATAGATATGTGCTGAGAACGAAAACCATGTTACTCAGAAATCATAACAAACATTAGATTTTGGAAAGGACTTAGAAAATTGCTTAACTTCTTCCACTTCACTGTTTGTTCTCTAAATAAGATAAATGTCTATTACAGGATAAAGGAAGTCCATACTTTTAACAATGGAATTTGAGTTCTAGAAAGTGAAACTCCTAACGTGAATCACAGCACAGCGGTACAATTGGTGTTTTGTCATTGGAGGTCCTCGCTATTATTTTATTGGATCAATTGCAACACGTTCACACTTGTAATATAAATGAAGTTTGATCGAAAATAAATCAGAATGATCCTTGAGAACAAAGGTCAACACTGGTCTCGGTAACAGATGGTACAAAACATGATTTCATAATGCAGACCTCATAGCCAGCAATTCCAAACTGATTGGCAACACTTTTAAATTACTATATGTATGAGCGTGAGCGTGAAAATATATGGATGCTGGTACTCTTCCGAAAAATATGATTTTACATCTAAGCTATATTAAATATTACATATGATTTATTATTATATACAGGATCTGGAGGGGATTATGCCTTTGTAATGTTCCTTACATAGTATTTATTTATAATTTTAGTTTTATCAGGGGGAAGCTACCTTTTCCAAGAGAAGGCTAAACCACCCAAAGCTCCCCCCCCCCATCCCGTTTAAGATAATGAAATGATAAATAAATTGGTGAGAGTAGACTCAAAAAATCGTTAACTGCCTGACCATAATGGGCCCGCTGGTTAATACTAAAAATATTTGGGAGTTGATATTGAATGTTAATATTATTTTCAAGTTTTAACAGATTTTTTATTTCCAATGGTTGATATAAGATGTCTGAAGCCAACCAGAGGAAGCTACAGAAGAAGTCTGTGAATCCATTCGGTTCTTTACTTCCCAGTATGGTTCTCGCATTGGAACTGAAGCGAGCATAGAACAGTGGGGTAGGTGGGATAAGTCCATTTCTTTACGTAAATCGCAGAGTACACAAAAAGGGGTTGGAGAAAATACCAGTGTTATGTAGTTGATCTGCAAGGCAGTCATGGCTTGTGGCTAGAGGAATTCTGCGACTGCCCTTTTTCTGGGCCATTCAGGAATATATATTTTAAAAGATGCCTTTCTCAATTTTAGCCACTTTATTTCTATTCTTATTTTCTATTGATTAATTTTCCTTTGGTGCCTATATAGCTGCTAGAATGTTGAGTTTCATGGATGATGCAACAAATCCTTGTGAAGACTTTTATAAATTCGCTTGTGCAAATTATCCCAAAGTAAAAGCTGTACGTCTTGGAGAAGACATATATGATCCGCAAGCTGAAGCAATGGACAATATGGACATCAACATAAAAAGTATAAAAGTTTTGTTCTTTATAATTGCAATATTTACCATAAAAAGTGTAAAGTGATTGCTACTTGCATGCTTTAAGTTTTAAATAGCTTTATAAACTCAATACTTTTTTCAAGGATTCATGGATGAAGCTAAGGCAAATACAGAAAGTACAAGTTTTAATGCAATGAAAACATTGTATGATTCATGTATGGATAACGGTAAGTATATAAACAAATTAATAATATTTAAATATGAGGAAAATATGAACAATGTTTCAGTGCAAACAAATGAACAACGTTCGAATCTTACATGGATACTCAGTAATAATGGTTACGAATATCAAAGTTTTATAATCAGTATTATGCAAAATTTTAACACTAGCGACAATAATAAAAGTTCAACCATACTCAATCAATCCATCGTACTCAATTGATTAACTTTGATTAATGTAGACAAACGTGATGATAATTCTTCGACTACACTGAAAAGATTTTTAGAGGACCATGGACTGTCATGGCCAATCTTTGATGAAGAAATAGAACAAGAGGCATCATGGACAAGTTTCGTTAAGGACATGGAGACATATGGAATACATACCCTTTTTCACCCTTTCATATTTGCTATTGACCATGACATGACCAGCATCGTAAGTCTCAAAAAATTATATATTTTTAATTTCTATACCATTTTCTTAATGAGTTATTACGTATAGTGTTAACGTATATTGTAGTTGCATATATAATACACCGAAAACAAAAATTATTATGCACATCTAGCTAGTAGTAAAATGTTGCCTTACTTTTTTCCCTCACAAAAGATTGCAGCACAGATTGTAAGATCTTAGAAATATTAAGCTGTTATTGCAGAACAGCTATTTGTAGAACACTTCTCTTAGCGATGAATTTGAGATTCAAACGACCTTTTCATTTCAGTATGCACAGTTTTGTTTGGATTTAAATCGGACAAATTCAGGAGTGAGAAGCATTCAAAAACAGTAATATCACTGAAGGGCAATATGATGTCACTTTAAACTGGTGTTGTGGTATATGTTGAAGGACAACACTATAATGTGGAAACATTAAGAAGTGGGGGTAGGGATAACTATGATCGAATATCTAAATTATCGGCGAAAACCATAACCCATCTCTGATCGATGATGGCGGCCTCAGTAAATATAAGGGGCTCCTAGTAATAACCCCACTCTCCAAATATTATATAGCCTCCACCTGCCTGTAATACCCCCAACTTGGACAGAGAGACCATAGCTTCTTGTGGTTCTCTTTAAATGCGATCTTTAGTCAGCTTGATGAAGTTAAAATATTAATTTATCTGACTCTAAATTATTGGTTCCTGATTCTCTTAAGTCCTGCTGCGATATTTTTTTCCCACTACAGTCTTGTTTTGCGATACCTTGCAGTTAACAAGGTGTTCAATGTGATCGTTGGCTGCCATAAATTCGATTAGTACATTTGGTTATGGCTCATTTTCACCCTTAATGTAAGGAAATTTTACATAGATTTTATGCGACTGAATTCCCAGTTTCGTCTTTTTTTTATCGTAAGACGTCTGTGACCAAATGCTTTGTTATGGAAACAAACTTTCCTCTTTTAATTTTGTTTGGCAACAAAAATTATTAAATTCCATAAACTATTGATGTATTTCTCGCCAACGACATCATTTGAACTTTATTTGGTACAATGCATTTGTATATCTTTATTTACTTTCATTTATTAGGTACTTAGATGCTCAATGCCCATGCTACCTGTCCGAATCTATTTAAATTCGAATGAAGAAGGTCCTTCTGAAAAAATTTATTTTTACAAAAACGTTATCTTGCTTTTCTTGCATCACATGGGTATCCGCAGGTCAGAAGGAAAGAAGATTTTCGAGGATATAATGCAAATAGAAACAGAACTTGCCTCGACTTTCACGGTAATTTTATTTTCTTTTAAACGAAACATCTAAAAACTTATCTTTAATTTTGCATCTAGTAAAATATGTACGATTAAATGCACTAAATTGAGGCAGAGATATTTCTGTTCTATTATATTGATTTAAAATCTGAGGGAATGCAAAGTACATCATATTGCGAGATCTTTTTCTAGATGTAAATTACATGGGAGTATGGTAAATTCTAAATATTTGACCCAACTTTATTTTCCTGGAAATGCTATTTTTCACGCTTAAACACTTTTAAGGGATGCCTGTTGTAGAAAAGGTACCCACCTGAACGGTATTTAAAATGAAATTGATAAATATTAGTGCAATTACGTAAGTTAATAGGTCAGTGATGCGTTATTGAAAACTATTTTGGTAGAAACCTGTCATCCATCTTCAGAAGAAAATCACAAAATGATCCGTTGTCATTCCATCCATTAACGCAATTTCCCTCAAAATCTAGTGAGACTATAGCCCTCTCCCCGATGCTTCACTTACAGTTTTCATTTGTAATTATCGTTTTCCCCCCAGGGGATAGATATTTCCAAGATAGGACTAAACTACACCCCCCCCAATTACAACAATGACTCCACCAGGAAAGGATGATAATTAGCCCCGACCTTAGTGCCATATTAAGGCAGAGGGCTGCGGGGTATGGGCCCCAAAATATAGAAAATTAGTCAGGAAATTTTATTATTATTATTATTAGGCTGGTTTAGTCAATAGAACTGTAATGATTGGAAGTTATTGGTTGATGGAGATTGGGGATACGTAGAGGAGGGATTGGGGTTCAACCCCAATCCCTCCTTTACGTACGGTCATGGAAGGAGGGGTCCCCAAAACAAGTCTGGGCCCAGGGTCCCAGGAAAGCTCGATCGGTCTCTACCTGGCCTAGTTTCACTCTAGTCCAGGGCGATGTATCTTTTTCTTCTATATATTGAAAGCTCTAATTTGAGCTCAAGCGTGGAGGTAAAAAATTACTATCTGTAAAAAAAATCCTCGCGAAAAAAATTACAAAAAAACTTGCCCAGGTGACCTTATGTGTTGACCATTTGGCAGTTGCATTCACCCAGACAAGGGTAATATAACCTTACAAAAAAAAAGAAAAAGATAATTATTGGTCACTTCTCAGCAAACTTTCTCTAATTAACCTACAAAAATTGTTTTTTGTAACTAAATTGTAATTTGTAACTAAAAAAAATTTAATAATTCTCTAAAATTTCGCAGTAAGTGATAACAACGATGAGAAGAACGTTAAAAATATATATTGAAATTAAAATTGTTTAAAACATAGTATTTTAGAAAATAAAATTGGATAAAAAGATCAAATAAACTTTCAAGTGAATTTAAGACATTAGTTTTTTGTTATTGTTTTTTTCAATGTGATAATTTCCTACGAAATGAAGAATTTATTTAAATATGTTACCATTTTAGGGAGAAAATGTTATTGATGATGAGTGCAACCAACCGTGTTCAAAATCATGGTGTCCTCCGTGCAAAGTAAATAGTACATTACACACAAATAATATAATGCATTTTACATAAAAATACATAAGTAATATGATGTATTTACACATATATGTTACATAAACAATAAAATACATATACGCATCTATGACGCATATATTGTGACATATTTACAAAAAATATTATGTATAGTGTGCATATATACACACCAACAACTGCCGAATGGAGAGAGCTGTATGTATGAACGTGATGTAATAGTAAAATGACTATGGCTACAAGATCAGACTGCGTGCAGCGTCCCTAGCGGAAAAATTCAGAATTTAAAGCTGCTATCTCCAAACTATTCAAGATAAGGGCAAAAAGTCAATTGCAAAGTTGTTAAGCACCAGCTAGTTAGTACGAAACGATTGTTTTTGTTTTTTTTTCACCGCCTTAAAAAGGCAAAAATCGTGATTTAGGAAGTTTAATGGGTACAAGACTGCGCTTCGTGACAGCTTTCCCTTCACACAGCTATAGAGGGGAAGCTTTGGGTAGGGGCGATACTTTCATTGCACACACACGGTTTTTAATGTGGTTTAGTAAAGTCATTATACACGCTGATAACTGTCAAACTGAGGGAGATAAATGTATGAACATGATGTGTGTGTGAACGTACTGTATACGTAGTGAAGTGACTATGCGCTACAAGATGAGACTGTGTGTAGCGTACAAATACAAATTTTATTTTTATGCCAGTTTACATTTACATTTGCCATTCTAACATCATCAGTTGAAATTACATACCTAGCGGAAAAATTCAGAACGTAGAGCTGCTATCTCGAAAACTATTCAAGAAACGGAAAAAAAGTTAATTATAAAGTTGTCCAGCATCATTGATGCAGTATGAAATGACACATGAATTTGGGGAATAGAACACGTCAAATGCTAATATGTGGGTATTTGGTTCGGCAAATGTAAACAGCGTACTACTGTATGTCATTATATGTGCTCAATGTGGCCACCGTCGGCTGCAATACACGTTTGTATACGGTGGAGCGTTTCTTCTTGCACATTCAGCAGCATTGCAGGTATGACGCTTGTACAGAAATCGGTAATGCGACTGCGGACATAGTCCACAGTCGTCAGTTGGGTGTGATAGACATGTCTTTTGAGATAGGCCCAAAGGAAGAAGTCCAATGGGGTAAGGTCCGGTGACCGTACAGCCAGCTCACACTACCACCCTAGCCAATGACCTGTTGGCGGAATGTGTGGGACAAGAATAGTTGTATTTCTCTTGGATGGTGAGGAGAAGGAGTGCCATCATGTTGGAATTTCTCCGTTTGCTGCGTCGTGGTATTTTTATTGTCCCCACTTCAGCGTTTTGATTCTTGGTTACCCTTTGTCAACGTAAACATTGGTTATCACTGGAGGAGACAATGTTACTACCGCTGATAGTGTGTAGATCGCTACATCCACGAACTCCATCGTGAAAGCAGGGACGGCACATATTAATAAAACTTAACA
>QLNU02013914.1:0-24762 GCA_006491805.2 Dysdera silvatica
GACCAATGACGAAAGATGAGGTGAAGCTACACCACACTGTCACTTTTGGAGCATGCAACAGAATTTGTTGATGAACGTGGGGATTTGTGTCAGAACAAGTATGGCAGTTATGTATGTTTACAGCGCCATTCAAGTGGAAATGGGCCTCATCACTTCACAGTATCTGCCAAGGCAACATCATCGACTGTCATCCGAGCAATGAACATCAAAGCAAATGTTTTCCACACGTCATTATCACCAGAAAGCAATTGCTGAGTGTGGGCTATCTTATATGGATAAAATCTCACGACATTTCTCATAACTCTCTACACTGTCGTATATGGCATGTTCAATTCCCGTGATATCGCACGTGTACTACTGCTACCATGTGCACTTGCTGCTCCCTTCTCTACTACTGCAGTTGCAACTTCTTTAAGTTGCTGCACTTGAGTTGGTTTGTGGCCTCGTCCTGGTTTAATGGCAAATGTTCTGGTTTCTTCAAAATGCAAGCTCAGTTTTTGAAGATTTTTAATTGCCATAGAGCCTCTGCATAAACCTTTTACCTACCGAAATGCTTTAAGTGCAGCAGAAGCATTGGCATTTCGTTGATAAAAGAGCTTAACAAGTAACTCACAATCTGGTGAAGTAAGTTTCATGATGGGGTCCTTGTATGGTGAAAAAATGCTTCACGACTCCTTATATAGGCAGAGGATGTTGCGCATGTTAAGTAATATATAAATTGCCTGCTCCGCAGCACCACTTCCTTCCCTAGCAGCTGAAATATGAACTCAATTTTTTTTTCTTTCAGAAATCGAAACCGCATACTCAGGGGAGCATGTGTATGAAATTTGGGTGAAATTGGCCGAGTAGTTTTCTCTGGGGAGAGATCTAAATACCTCCTGTTTAATTTGGATCACCCGGTACATGTATCGGTCAAATGCAAGGCTTTACCCTCTTTCGACAGCCTTATTTATAAGTTCAAAGTAGTGGAAATATCTGTAGAACTAAGATAGCTAGAGATATGGAAGTTAGGTAATGATAAGTAAATTGTCTATGTGCTAGCAGACGAGATTGACTTCAGCATCCCTGGTGGCTAAATTCGGAAGTTACGGAACATAAATCAGAAAGTAAAGGTGATACAGAAAGAATGTCAATGGTGAAGTTATTCAGCATTAATTAGTTATGAAATGACATCTCATGTACATTGATAGATTAACTGCAATCCTCTTTGTGCTCTAAGATGGTAAAGCCATACTTTGAGTCTGTCACTATGCACAAGATGTCATTCCAGACCAGGAAGCCTGTAAAATGAAAAAGTAATTCTTCTATTGTGGAATCTCACAATTCACTCCTCTTTTTAGAGAGAAAAAGAATTATAATTTCTTTAAATATGAAAAATAAACAAACATGAAAAATATAAAATGTACGAGCATAAAAAAAAAGAATCCCCATTCCAATCTGAACTCTTGAGTGTGTTTGTGTGTTGATTTTCTTTGATTGCATGGCTTTGCTTTTTGCACTTGCCTTTGCCCACTTTGCTTTTTGCCACAAGTGGAGTTTTGTTGTATTGACGAAGATATATTCTCATTGATAGTGACAACGAAAGTTTGGCGAAAGTATTGTCGTTGACAAAAGTTAGTCTAGAATGACATCTTGTGTACAGTGACAAACTCAAAATATGGTTGTACTATCTTAGGGCATCAAGAGTGCACAGCATCAGTTAACATATCTGTGTACATAAGATGGCATTTCATACTAACTAAATAATTCAAACAAGGATATCAATCAACGTTTATTGGCGTAGTGATACCAGCGCCGATGTTATGGCGTGATTAGATGGTGAAACGTTCGAAAGAAAATAAATATTTCTGCCTTCGGTGGGACCTGAACCCACGACCTTCCACTTGCCGGGCGGAGGCTCTACCCACTGAGCTACGAAGGACAATATATAATCTCTTTACGAACGTATATATACTGTTGCCAGTTATTTCGCAGAATGGTGTAGTACATAGACTACTATTTAAACCAAATTGCAAAGAGACTGGTATTAAATTGATCGAAATGCCCGTTGCAGCATATGTATTTATTTTATATAAATCGAACACTACGCAGATTAAATCAAACAACAATGTCAATCAATCAACGTTTATTGGCGTAGTGATACCAACACCGATGGTATCACTACGCCAATAAACGTTGATTGATTGACATTGTTGTTTGATTTAATCTGCGTAGTGCTCGATTTATATAAAATAAATACATACCTGTATGCTGCAACGTGCATTTCGACCAATTTAATACCAGTCTCTTTGCAATTTGGTTTAAATAGTAGTCCATGTACTACACCATTCTGCGAAATAACTGGCAACAATATATATACGTTCGTAAAGAGATTGGATATTGTCCTTCGTAGCTCAGTAGATAAAGCCTCCGCCCGGCAAGTGGAAGATCGTGGGTTCATATCCCACCGAACGCAGAAATATTTATTTTCTTCCGAACGTTTCACCATCTAATCACACCATACCATCGGCGCTGGTATCACTACGCCAATAAACATTGATTTATATTATTGTTTAATTTAATCTGCGTAGTGTTCGATTTATTTAAAAATAACTCAATAATGCTGAATAACCTTGTAATTGACATTTTTTCTGTATCTCCTTCACTTCATGATTTACATTCCATAACTTCTGAATTTAGTTATCAGGGATACTGCATTAAATCTCGTCTGCTAGCCCCTAAGTAATTTACTTATCGGTGCCTAACTTTCATATCTTCAGCCATCTTAGTTCTACAGGTATTTCCCCGACAAGGCTGAACGAAAGGGATATAACCCTGCGTTTTACCGATCCATGTACATGAGATATCATTTCATACTAACTAAACAACGTTGAATAAAATTGTCATTGACATTTTTACTGTATCTCATTTACTTTCTGAGTTACGTTTAATAACTTCTGATTTAAACCACCAGGGGCACTGCAGTCACCCTCATCTGGCAGTGCATAGGCATTTTACTATATCAGTGCATAACTTCCATATCTCTAGCTATCTTAGTTCCACAGATATTTTTCTGATTTCGGACTTTAGTTTGCCCCCTGTATGTGTGTGTGTATACAAGGAGTATTCAAAAGGTAAGCTCCCCTTATCAAGGAATAATAGAAAAATAATTACAAAATTACCAGACATATTTATTTACCTTTGTATACTATTTTTTTATTTTCCACATAATTTTCATCCCTTTACAAGCATTTCTTGTACATATGCAACTGTTTTTTAATTCCGTCTTTTCGTACTAATCTGCCACCAAATTCTGAAATCAGTTTGGACCTCCTCTTGCACTTCGTTGTCATTGGCAAAGCAGCGACTGCGGAGATGATTTTTAAGTTCAGGAAACATGGAAGTTACTTGGAGCAAGGTTAGGAGAGTAAGATGGGTCCTTGAAAATATCCCATTTCGGCAGAAGCTCCCTCGTTGCTTGAGCAGCATGAGGCCGGGTGTTGTTGTTAAGAATCAAAACTTTTCTTGACCAAAGCCCCCGCCTTTTATTCTGCGTAACATGATAATGTCTTGTTAGCACTTCACAGTAGCGCCATGCATTTATTGTTGTTCCTTAAATGACCTCACGCACAGCATTAATGGCACTGGCTTGGCAGAAGGTCGTTGGTCGCCCGGTAGGCTCATCATCATGAACATTTTCTCTGCCTTCAATAAACGTTGTTTACCAATGGTGAACCATTTGCACAGACATAACATCTTCACCATAAACACTGCATAACTGACGATGAATATCCACGGCCGATTCCTTTTTTGCAGTCAAAAAATGAATCACACTGTATATTTCATAGCTGGCAGCAAAACGAAATGGACTCTTCAAGGCGGTCAGCAATAAAATGAGAACTCTTGAAGGTCACCAAACCAGATCCAAGTGCTGCTACTAAATCCAAACTAAAATTCCCTGCTCACATAAACTTCCCGTATCGTGTGTAATGTGATATAAAAATTAGGGAAATTTTCTTTTTGAACGCCCCTTGTATATACTGGGTGGGCCATGGGAAGTTGATAATGTAAATATCTAAAGAAATAAACACTTTACAAAAAAGGTTTGAAACAAAATTTGCTTGTTTTGAAGTTGGGGGGGGGAGGAGTCTTTTTTATTATCTACGTTTTCCTTGAGGGTCGTTTTCAAGGTCATTTGCAGGTCAAACTTGTTTTTTTAAAGGGAAACTTATATTTTTTATTATTATTCCTCATAAAAAAATAAATAACTGTTCTAGAAAGCATTTTCGGATTTAGTACTTACTTTCCAAGGTATTTAAAAAATCAGCTTAAATAAAGACATTCATACCATATCATGCATGTTGCATATTTCTCCTCAATTCCCCATATATAGGAATTATTTCAATTTTTTTCTCTACAGACAGATACTTTATTTTTAACACACAATAAACTAATTTATCTTAACATTTCAACACTAACTTTTAAATGACTTACATTAAGTGGATGTCTGTAAGTCAGAAGTAGAGAAAAAGCTGAATGCTGGTAGCAAGTGGCCATCTTGCTTCGATACCAATTAGCACTATGCGCAATATCTCATTTTTCTAGGGAATATAAATCAGTTGTATGACATATCAACTGATCATATTTATTTTTCTTTGTGTGTATAGTGTCTCTCCAAGTACTGCATATTTAATTTCTGTCATTTTTTGAACATTGAATTAGTTTTCTATGATATGGCATAAATGTCTTTATTCAAGCTTATTTTTTAAATATCTCGAAAACTAAGCACAAAATCAAAATAACACTTCCTGCGAAAGCTATTTATTTTTTATGAGGAATAAAAATAAAAAATATAGGTTTCCCTTTAAAAAAAAAATAGTTTGACCTTCAAATGACCTTGAAAAGTACCCCCACCCCAAGTAAAATATAGATAATGAAAAACACTTTCCCCTTCAAAACATGCAACTTTTGTTTAAACATTTTTCTGTAACCGCGTTCATTTTGAGATATTTTATTATTTATTTTATATAAATCGAACACTACGCAGATTAAATCAAACAACAATGTCAATCAATCAACGTTTATTGGCGTAGTGATACCAACGCCGATGGTATGGCGTGATTAGATGGTGAAACGTTCGAAAGAAAATAAATATTTCTGCCTTCGGTGGGACCTGAACCCACGACCTTCCACTTGCCGGGCGGAGGCTCTCCCTACTGAGCTACGAAGGACAATACATACTCTCTTTACGAACGTATATATATTGTTGCCAGTTATTTATATTTAAATACATATGCTGCAACGGGCCTTATCGATTTAAAAACCAGTCTCTTTACAATTTGGTTTAAATAGTAGTCCATGTACTACACCATTCTGTGAAATAACTGGCAACAATATATATACGTTCATAAAGAGAGTATATATTGTCCTTCGTAGCTCAGTGAGTAGAGCCTCCGTCCGGCAAGTGGAAGGTCGTGGGTTCAGGCCCCACCGAAGGCAGAAATATTTATTTTCTTTCGAACGTTTCACCATCTAATCACGCCATACCATCGGCGTCGGTATCACTACGCCAATAAACGTTGATTAATTGACTTTGTTGTTTGATATTTTACATTATCAACTTTCCGTGGTCCACCCTGTATATACAGGATGTTTGCAAAATGGCAGAAGAAAGTTCACTACACGATTCCTTGTGACAAAAGGAATAAAAAATGTCCAGTACAATTTTTGCTTAAGATCAATAAGTTATTAGATTAATAAGTTATTTCAAATCATAGTTAAACCAATAATAAGGCAAAGTCAACCCATTTAGCACCGCTTTAAGGCAATGGCATACGCGTTTGGGTATGGGCATCCCTTGCCACGAAGAGAGATAGGAAACGAAGATTTCACTGGTTTTTAAAAACTTGCTTAGGTCACGTGTTACTTGAAGTTTGAGATATTGGAACTACTCAGCTAGCTTGTTTACATCATAATCAACAGCAAACACCAAATTTGGTGATTTCTCGTGCAAAATCGCACATACCATGGATGGGACTATGGGGTTTGCCACTAGATTCAACCACTTTTCTTCTTTGTTGTGGGAAAAAATTATAATTAATAGTATTTTTCTCCTACTTCGTAAGTAGTTGTGTCCCAGAGATATTCCGTCATTTGTCAGTCTGGCAGTCTTGCCATGTATTTGCAATCAACGGTATAGTACAGTGAACTCCAGACGAATGCTTCGGCCCTCTTGAAATATATAATCTGCCACTGCCGGCAGTGAGTACATATTCCAATATTTTAAACAGAACATAGTATATCTATTCAGTAATGTTTGCCACAGGAGGGTCCAGCAGATTCAGAAAAAAGATCGGTGTTTCATTTGCTTTCTTTTCTGATACTTGGCGATGAATAAACCTCAACTAGATTGCCATACTTCGGAATTCCAATGACGTATTTGAACACGCAACTAAATTTTCAGGTACTTATTGTACATGTGCTGATTGAAGTTAACGTATAAGGCTTACTTGTGCTCATCCACACCTGTCTGAGAATTCTTTTGGTTTGCTTTTCTCATGATAGGTGTTTCTGGCATGTGATTCATTCATCTTTGGCCTTAATTTTCTTATTAAATATTGATTTTAAGCAAAAATTGTACAATGAAAAAAAAATTGTACAAAGAAAATTATCAAAAACACAAAAGTCAAATAATTGATTCCAAATGTTCTTAGCAATTCCAATACTACTACTGTAACTGTCAAATAAATAATCCCTAATATCTCTAATATCATCCAAGGGTATACTTGTAAATAAATTTTCAAAATCATACGTGTTAATTTTTTCTATAGTATTTTGGTTTTCGTGCTTTCGACTTCAAGAAGGTAGTCTTTAATTCTTTTGTTGATTAAGAAGCCAACACCACTTGTTCTTCCAGTTTCCGTTCCTCTATAATAAAACAAATGTCCACTTTTAAGTTCCACCAACTCTTCACCTTTTCTTCTAACTTCACTGAGTCCTACAATGTCCCATTTGATCTTGTCAAGTTCTTCTTCCAATTCCTGAAGTTTTGCTTCAGAAGCAAGGGATCGTCCATTATACGTTGCCAAGGTCAATAACAAACGGCAGCCTGGGCCATTCCAGTGATTCTTAGCACCCCCTGCTTTCATGCCACACTGACCGCTGCCTTGATCAGGAGCACTCCAGCACCTGGAGACTAGGGGCCATGGTTTCTGGTGTGTCAACATAATGGAGGAATTAGCCATAATTTCACCACGCTGGCTAGACGGGTTGGTGAATTAGCCCTCCCCTTCCGCCTTTCTATCCGTGCAGCAAATATTAATTTGCCACATAAATAGAAAGCTCAGCCTGCACCACTTGAAGGCGGGGTAGGACACTAGGTTACTGGCCTGGCCGGTTCCACACATCGTCACATACGTTCAGCGTGTGGGTCTCCTTCCAGTTAGATACCAGCAACCCTTTTGCAGGCCATATATATATATAGCAAAATTGTAGTATGATTGTGACATGTACCTTCTAATGTAATATACATACACTACACTTAAGCATATATTAATTTAGACAAAGTTAAAGTAGAAAAGTAATATAACACTAGGTAGTCAAACCAAGTAAATTAAAATAGTAGAAACAGATTAAAATAAAAAATGCAATTGGAGTAGTAAAACGTGAAGGGGAGTAAAAGATTAAACAAAACCAAGAATTTTGTTCTTCATCAGAGACTGCACAAAATCCATGTTATTGGTTTGCTTTTTCTGACTACAATAATTGAGATTTGTGATTAATACTGAATGAACCAATATTGATCAAAAATTAGTTAAAAACAGTATAAATCCAGAATATAATTAATTTTAAAATATTTTAGTAATTTAGAAGGGTCTCTTTATTAATACTGAGAACAATCTCAATTGTTGTAAGAGGCCCAAAAGCAAACTTACAGCAAGTAGATGGAGGTATTGAAAGTGATTAAAGTGTAAAGGTTCAATTAACATGAATAGAGAAGATGATGGGGTGAGAAAATTCATTAATTATACCAAAAATTGTAAAAAGTTTTACATGAATATGTCACACTCAAGATAAGCACTTAATTATTAACTAGTAAAAATATATAAGTTTAAGTTTAAATAAATCCGTATATTCAAAATAAACAAATTGTTTCTTTGCACTCATAATAGACCCAGAAGTGTGCAATCAGAATAAAGACATATATATGCTCATATGCATAAACATGCACACACATATATATACACACAAATACACACACAAATTAAACAAAATATGCACAATATATATATATACACAAATAAAACAAATATGCATAATGTATATTCACAAATAAAACAAAATATGCATAATATATATACACAAATATAATTTGAACAATAATAAATAAAAAAACTTTTTTGAACATAGAGAACTCAATAAATATGCATACAACAGCTAGAAAAAGCTTACTATAATTCTCAAACCTGATATCAAAACACTTACCTACATTACAGAGATAAACTTGTTAGTATAATAAATAAAAATGTAAGAAAAACAATCCAGAGGTGACAAGAAGTATTTAAGAAAAAGTACTGAAGGATTAGAAGTAAGAAAGTTGATAAAAGAAATAAGATTTGCCATGTCTTGGGTGTAGCAGAAAATACCAAAAACAGTGTGGCTCTTTTTGCTAGAAAAGTGGCCTTTTGTCCACTAGGTCTTTAAATTAGAATGGTTCTTTTGTGGTGAAAAAACAAGCAAAGGGTAGGATATAATTGATGAATAGTGGAAATAGGGACTGAGAAAGTTAAAGGCATGTAGAAAATTCAATGAAGTGGAGGGTTTAGGATAAAGAAAGTTTTTTAACAAAATTATGAACCAGATTCTTAGTGAAGTAATGCGGAACATTATTGTAAATGCATTTTGACATGAGTGCCTGAAAGTTTTTTAATTTAAGGTTATTGTTACTACATATCCTGTTGATGCGAGAACATTGTGAACAGATAATATTTCTGTGGACATTTTTGGATATGTTGGAGTCTCAGTTTGTGAAGAAATTCACTTTAAATCTGAAGTTTTGCCTTTTATCATACAAGTCAATTTCAGTAAGAGAGTTGTCATTAATGCTGATATTTAAATCTAGGAAAACACCACTCTTGTTTTCAAGATTGATTTTAATTAGTTTTGGTTTTGGAGGGTAGATGTCAAGATTCTTAGTGCCATTGAGTGTTATGAGATCATCAATGTATCTGAATGTGACTTGTTGTTGAAAGTAAGCTTTTTCGTAAAAATAAAGGTATAGGTTTACCAGAATACTGGAGTAACTGGCTCCTGTGGGAATTCCGTGGGTTTGTACACAAAGCCTGCCAAACATTTTTATGATGTTTTTTTTGAGGCAAAAGGAGCGAAGGTTTTTGCAGTTGGATGCTTCCAGCCCAAAGAAATTCTGTTTTTTCAAAGTAGTGAAAAATAATTTCGGAACATCATAAAATGTCAATGGAATTGAATAGATTTTCAAAGTCATGGCATTCAATGTTACAGAATTGGTTTTCTTGCAGATATTTAATTATTGAATTATTATCATTTATGAACCAGGTTTTTTCTTGGCTTCTAATTTTGTATATATATATATATATAATATAGTAAAAAAAAACTTTATTTTGAATTTGAACGTTGGGAAAGGTGACCCATAAAAGGCTGTTCTATTATCGGTATTAAATTCATAATTAATACCGATCTCTTCACAATTTGGTTTAAAAAACAATCTATGTACTACCCCATTCAGCGAAATAATCGGATTCGAAAAATACGCTTAAACCTTTCGCTTACGGGTGGGACGATGTATGTCCCAGTAGATTTATCTCCCAAAAGCACGGGGTTGGGATAAGCCCTGTCCCAGAGGTTTTCCATCCCTTTCCTGTTCTTCGGAAGTCAGTGGTGAGTTTAGTAGGACAAATGGCTCAATCGCGGGTGGTGACGAAAAGGAGGACGAGATAAAGGCCTATTGTACAAACAGGACCTTTTCCCTCCTTGCCTCTTCTTCACTGCTTTGTACGAAAGTTAAAGATCTGCTATTAGATTATGAGTAAGTTTCTAATCTTTCACTAACGTACAATACATACACAATAAAGTTATTTGGAGTTGTTTATTTGTACTTAAGCACAGCTACACCTCCGTCCTGACCCCATATAGCGACGATTTCAGATGCCACTTAGGTTGATTTGCACGGAGGAAAGGGAAAAAGCGATATTTCCCGTACGAAACGACAAATTTCTGTTTTGCAGCCACGTAAGCTAAAGATTAAATACGTTCGTAGGGAATTGATTGTTTGTTCGTCTGCAGCTAAATTGGTAAACGCACCTGCCCTGATTGTAGAAGCTAGTATGATCGTGACCGACCAGAAGAAAAAAACGTTTATTTCCTTAACGAACGTTTCACCATCTAACCATGCCATAACATCGGCGTTACTATTACTACGCCTAAAAACGTTGATAAAAATTGTTTCTTAATTTAATCTGCGTAGTGTTCGACTTGTATAAATAAATTTTGTTAAGAGTTATCACTAAAGTGAACTTTATCTTTTCACCAATACAAATCGTATTATAATTTATCATTTAAGTTACGTAATATTACCAAATGTAACACTTAAATTAATAACAATTTATCACTAAAATTGATCATGATTTTTCACTAAAAGTGTTCAAAATTTTGATTAAAATTAATCACAATTTATGACTGAAATTAAGCAAAAATTTACCACTCAACATGAAGAAAGGAACTAGTGTTATTATATTGCAGCAATAAATCACAAAGCAGACTGTCTCGCATACTGCAGTAAATCACTAACCCTCAATCTATGAATGAGAAAATCAGTTATTAATAACTGAATTAAGTTTTATTTTGTAATTCAAATTTAGACATGTACAGGGCGTTTCAAAAACGACTTTTCGACTTTGTAAGCTCATGGAACTTTACTCAAAAGACTTACATAATTGGTTTAAGGTCGTCTGGTAATATAGCTCTGAACATTTTCACGCGAACATTTCCTAATTCAATATGTGTTCCATTTCTCATATGGTAAATATCCCATCTGAAGTCACTCTCTTCCCAAACTCGATGCAGCCTATCAGGCGTGACTTCTCCAACTGCAGCGGTGATTCTGTTTCTGAGCTCAGTAATATTGACAGGTAAGGGTCGAACAAAAGCTAGATTTTTAACGGACCCCCCCATAAGAAAAAATGGAGGGAAGTCAAATCTGGGGAGCGAGGTTGCCATGCTATCGGCTCCTCCAAGACTAATCCACCGACCAAGAAAACTCCCATCGAGGTAATCTCAGACGTGTCTAGAGGAGTTTTTCCATCCTACATGAAATTAATGTAGTTTTCTTAGATATCTTCATCTGTCCGTTCAATAGGATAATTTGTGAGCATGTCCAGATACAAGATACCATCCATAGTTCTGCATCCATATAACCGTTGCTACCGCTCTCCGCAATAGAATTCGACAACACAAACGTATGCTAATGAAAACCAGGGTCAGACTGACATAGAAGTCACCGGACAAATGCCTGGTGGGCCGTCACGAAGTTCTGCTTTTAGGACGTCGTATCAAGTTAGTTCTTTTCGAAGAACTCAATCAAATTAGGAGGAATTGAGAAATAAAGCAAAATATATTCATTTGAATTCTAGATTTCCACTTTTTCCTCAAAATTTTCTACATACGCTTTTATGGAGAAATAGCAACAGCCGTTACCCAGATGAAAAATAATAAAAGCGTAAGTTTGCCTTCACAAAAGATTTGTATCGGTGGACATTTGTAATGTTCGAAGTTTATATCGATGTGGAGAGTGATCTACGTCACGTATGACGTAGGTCAAAGCTGGAGCCCTAGAAAATTTGAAAGGTGAACTAAAGAAATGTAAAATATATCTGGTAGCCCTACAGGAAATCAGGTAGAGAGGTAGAACCATAATGGATTCTAGAGATTACACATTTTTTCCGGTGAAGGAAGAACCAATACATTTGGCACCGGATTTATGGTTTCCAAAAAATAAAACAGGCCGTTTTTGGATTTGAGATCATCAATGAAAGAATGCGTACTCAACGCTGAAAATCCAAATTCTTCTATATCGCTTTGATGTCTGTACACGCAGCGGCAGGATATTCAGACGATGTAGCTAAAGAAGACTTCTATGCAACACCTGAATAAGCGTACGATAAGATCCCAAATTACAATGAGAATATCGTTCTGGGGGATATGAACGTAAAACTGGGAAAAGAAAATCAGTTTAGACCAGCACTAGGGCGTCATAGTTTTCATGATTATAGCAACAATAATGGGCTACGGTTCATTGAGTTTGCTTCATTGACATTGCAGACATGAGTATAAGTAGTACCTATTTTCTTCATAAAAACATACACAGAGATACATGGATCTCACCGAAAGGTACCGCTAAAAATTAAATAGATAACTTCCTAATAGATCACAGACATGGTTCAGATGTCATGGATGTCAGGACATGTAGAGGAGCGGATACTGACTCCGACCACTTCATAGTTCGAATCTTATACAGACAGAGGACTGCAAACACCCGTAAGTCCTTCCCCAAAAAAAAGAAAAATTATTTAATATACAAACACTTAAACACAACCTTTTAGTAAGAAATAAATTCCAATAAGCTATTTCTGAAAATTTAGTTACTGGCAATAATATACCAGAGGAAGGAGAAATGGACCAAAAATGGATGGTACTTCAGGTCATAATTAAGTCTTCGGCGTCGGTGATCATCGAGTACAAAAACCCTGAAAAAATAACTTAATGGTTTGATGATAGCTGCAAAAAAGTGTGAGAAGAAGGGAATAAAGTGAAAGAAATAATGCTTCAAAGAAAAACATGATCAACATATGAAAATTTCTTAAACTGGCAAAAGGGGGGAAAAATACCTGCGTAAAAAAATAAAAGACTGCTTAAGTCAGAATAATTTCACCAAAGAAAAGAGACAAGAAATATGTTTAAGAAAGCTGGTGTATTAAAGAGAGGGTTCCAACCTAAAACTTCACTGTACAGACATAAATAAGGAAACTTAATAAGAGAAGATGACAAAACATTAAATATATTTTGAAGAATTGTTGAAATTTGAGGAAGAGACAGTTATTTATGGAAAAACAATGTAAGAGACAAACTAAGACCAAGTGCAAGTAGAAATTAATATTGAAAGAGAAGAAGTAGATGAAATGATACAATCTTTAAAGAATAATGAGAGCCCTGGAGAAGATGGCATTCAGGCAGCATTAATCAAATACGGAGGAGTTGAACTGAGAGACAAAGTATATTCACTGGTGAAAGAGGTGTGGGAGAAAGAAGACAGGCCGACAGAATGGAGCTCAGCAATAGTTTATTCCATTCATAAGAAGAATGACAAACGCAACTGTGTCAACTATAGAGGAATCTCATTACTAAATGTTGTTTATAATATTTTTCAAAATTGTTTTCAAAACGCCAGGAAGTTTATATAGAAGAAATTTTGGGTGATTACAAATTCGGATTCAGAAGGAAGAGATCAACAACGTACCAGACATTTTCAATAAATATGATCCTTGAAAAATGCTACGAATTTAATATCAGCATACACCAACTATTTATTGATTTTAAATAAACTTATGACAGCGTCCAAAGAAACAAACTTCTCCAAGTTCTGAGAGAACTACACATTCCCTCAAAAGTTATTAGTTTAGTAAAGTTAAAGAATACCAAAGCCAAAGTAAGGATTCAAGGACAGTCGTCAAGTGAATTCGGAGTGGAGACGGGTCTATGAAAAGGTGAAGCCCTTTCAACGACATTATTTAATTTAGCGCTTGAAGCCGCTATAAGAAAAACGAGCGTGTACCCAGATGAGAAAATCTGTAATGGAACCTCGCAACATCTAGCTTTTGCAGATGATATAGTCTTAATAAGTAAGGATTCATCTGTGTTAAAAGAAGCCCTACAAGTTTTCAAAAATAGCGCTAAAGGACTCGAATTAACAATCAATGCAGATAAAACTAAATATGTGATTAATTCAAGGTATAAAGGAAGGTTTCAGAATGTGTAAGGCTTGGAAAGAAGAATAATAGATATTAGAGTTTTGAGAGGGTGCATCAATTTAAATATTTAGGAGCTATGATAACAGATGATTGCAAAACAAGTGCAGAGATTAAAGTAAGACTAACAGCTGATAACAGATGCTACTTCACATTTGAGAAAGTACTAAGTTCCAAGAATGCTTCACGAAAACTAAAACTTACTATTTATAAAATAGTAGTAAAACCTGTAGTTTTATATGAGTAGAGACATGGACATTACTAGCTAGAGGCAAAAATTGTTGAGAATATAGGAGAGAAAAATACTCCGGAAAATATTCGGGGCAGTTAATGAAAATGGCATATGGAGAATTAGGAAAAACAGGGAAATATACCATTTATACGGAAAGCCTAAGTTGGTGGCAGAAATTAGCATTGGCGCCAACGGCATAAGGGTATTGAGGGGGGGAACAATATACCAGTAGAAGGCATTTTGTTTGAAATTGGAGGGTGATATGGAACCCTAATACCAACATTGAGGGACGGGTCCACCCTGTCATCCCCCCCCGCTAACGGCGCCCGTGAAAATAAGGAAAAGAAGGCTTAGGTGGCTCGGACATGTAGAAAGGATGGAATAATCTAGCATGGCTAAGAAAATCATGAAAACTAATCCAATGGAAAGTAGGAAAGCGGGACGTCCTAAGAAATGCAGGGATAGCAGCAGCAACAGCAGAAGAAGAAGAAGAAGAAGGAGGAGGAGGAGGTGGTGGTGGTGGTCATCATCATCATCAAAGTGGGCTTCCGTAATTACAAATGCCAGGGATGCTTTTTTTCCCAATCCACCCTTGATAAAAACTGTTAGTGTTGTACTATCAGATAAGATCAAAACCAAGTATGAAGTCCCTTGAATAAATTTTTATGAGCTTATAAAATTGTAAATTCCTTTTTGAAACACCCTGTATCTATTTTGGTCCCAATTTCACTGCGGGGAAGCAGGAATAACGAAACATGAAAAAAAATCAAAATTCGGTTTAACCGGAGAAATTTTTATATCGATGGTTATAGCTGGATATATAAGTCCAAAACGTTGGGCAAAATCACGAAGATACTTGTACCTGTATCCAAGTGGATACGAACTTCAGTAAGAAGTTCCGTTAGGCCTAACTTATTTGTGATGAATTTTTAAAAGATTTTCGCATTTTTTAACTTTTTCAAACGAAAGTGCTGGAGAAGAAAATTTTTCAAGTATATATATACCTGTGGTCACAGGTAATAACTGATTAAGTATAAAATCACACTTTTTTATCTTAGAACTTTTTCTGTATATGCAGTTTTTGACAGAAATAAATTTGATTGATATTAATATGACTCTAGTAATATTCTAAATTTAATGGTTTGAAGAATAATTTGATGAATCCCTTGTGCACTGAAATCACAGTGCACTTACTTTGCCATTTTTTGACTTAACGATTTCTTCCCTATGATCACAGATATCATCTAAACACTTCCCTATTTTAATTTAAAGTTTGCGAAATAATTAAAAAATCTAGTTAGCTAAACATTTTAATATTTCAAAATAAAGTTTATCTGACGCGCCTGCAATTTGACTAGTTCACTCCTAACTGTTGCTAGGCAACGCTTCTGCCTCGTTGCCATCATTTCATTCCTTATCTTTGACTGAGTCAAATAAAAAGTAACTAGATATTAATTAAAAATATGTGGCTAAAATAATATTTTAAATTAAATACTAGCACAACTGAACAAATTTTACGATTTTGCCAATTTTAGGTCAAACTATCTGGCCGGGCCCAGAATGAGGAAAATTTGTTCATTTCTTACTTCTATGATTTCTTATCACTCGTCTAATATTTAATATCAACCGTCCATTATTTCCTATCCAACATCCATTTTTTATGATTCATTATTTTTATGATTTATTATTCATCATGATTCATTATTTTTTATGGTTCATTATCTTTTATGATTCATTATTTTTATAATATATAATTTATCATGATCCATTATTGTTTTATTATTCATTATTTTTTATGGCTCGTTATTTTTTACGATTCGTTATATCTTATTAATCACTCGTCATTTCTTATCAATAGTTTATTGTTTCTTATCAGTAATCCATTATTTCTTATCGGTAATTCGTTATTTTTAACCAATAAATCATTATTTTTTATCGATGTCTAGTTGTTTCTTATCAATGATTCATGTTTTTCTAAACAATCATTTATTATTTCTTATGAATAATCCATTATTTCTTACCAATAATATCAATATGTCAACCGTAAAAGCAATTTTTATTTCAACATTTTATTTTAATAAAAGATAAAAACTGCTCACTCTTTATTTTACTAATTAATTCTTTAAATTATTAATTTAATGTCATTACGGTTCCTACAGTTAATTTCTTCTACTCATCTCTGCAAGCTTGTTTACTACCCCTAATGCAGGTTTTTCATTACCATGCCTATAACAACAGTAAAATGCCTCTTGGGATGCATTGTGTTAGAACATAGAACAAAAAAATCGTCTGAAATTTATGAAAAAACCTTTCCACCGTGATGCTAAAATAAACCTGCATCTAAAGGACCTTATCTACTTTGTCTTTATCCAAAAATCTAAACTACTTTTCCAGACATCCTAAACTTTAACATCAAAAAAATTTTCGATTCGCCTTCGTTGATGCAACCTATCCGCCTAAAAGATGTTTACGGAGACAGGCTAAACAACGAAATATGGATGGTTTTTCATATCCTCGACCTTGTTTACAGAATATGGTAAAATATCTTCTCATATGTTTTCTTTTAAACCATTTTCTGAACTTCTTTTAAACAAAAAATGTCGTTCAGTTTTTTAAGAGTAGTTTTTCCTATTGATGTTCTTGGGAGACAATATTTTTAATTTTCGTAATTATAACATTTTTATTGAAAGAACCATACGTATTCCCTCATTATCTTTACACCTTAGTTGTGAACGTTTTTTAATTTACGAGCTGGATATATATGAATGATAACGAGCTCAGTACCTATGGGACTGTTTGTTTGTTTGGATTTTTATGGCGCAAGAGCATCTGGGTTATACTGCGCCGATTCCTATAGGAAAAACAAGATTTGCTCGCTTCGTAATTTGGTTCATATTACGTTCCGATGCAGTTTTTTTGAAAATTTATAGAAATAG
This sequence comes from Dysdera silvatica, assembly GCA_006491805.2. NCBI lineage: Eukaryota > Metazoa > Arthropoda > Arachnida > Araneae > Dysderidae > Dysdera > Dysdera silvatica. The sequence goes on from QLNU02013914.1 coordinate 17,205, forward strand.
CCTATATACTATATATATATAGTATATAGAAATAGAAATAGTAGATAATAACATAATATAGTCAAATGTAGAAAATCAAGCGCTTTTGATTTTCTACATTTTGATTTATATTTATGTTTACATTATCTACTATTTCCTATTTATATAATTTTATCATATTGATTGCTGCTGCTTCATGCGCGCTCTTCATTGATAAACTTGTTTGTATTTTTATTTTATTGTTTACTATTGTTTTTTATTTGCTTTCATTTCTCACCAATCTATTTGCTTGATTTTCTACATTTCCATTTATATTTACATTATCTACTATTTTCCCATTTATATATATATATATATATATATATATATATATATATATATATATATATATTCAATCAACCATTATCTATCCACTGCTGGATGAAGGTCTCTCCAAATGTTTTCCACACAAGTCTATCCTGGGCCATTCGTTTCCAAGTCACACCAACCTCTTTTCTTATTTCATCCACCCATCTAGTTTGGGGACGTTTTCTAGGTCTTCGGTGGTCTCTTGGAATCCAGTTCAAAATTTTAGTTGTCCATCGTTGATGGGTTCTTCTTGCAATATGCCCAGCCCATCGCCATGTCAGCCTTTTTACTTAAACAATGATGTCTTCTACTCTAGTTTGCTCTCTCACCCAAGTGTTTCGTTTTCGATCTCTCCTAGTTATTCTAAGCTCGCATCTCTCCATACTCCTTTGGCTTGTCTGTAACTTCCGTATTGCTGCAACTGTTAGAGTCTATCTATCTATCTGTCTGTCCGTGCGTGCGCGCATGTATGCATGCATGCATATAGTAAATTAATAATAAGGAAAATATGAAATAAAACAAAATAAAATAAATATATATACATAAAAATAAATTAAAGGAATTAAAAAAATTAATTAATTAAATGAAGAGAAGAATATATATATATCATCATCATCATATTCAACCATTATCTATCCACTGCTGGATGAAGGTCTCTCCAAATGCTTTCCACACAAGTCTATCCTGGGCCATTCGTTTCCACGTCACCCCAACCTGTTTTCTTATTTCATCCACCCATCTAGTTTGAGGACGTTTTCTAGGTCTTCGGTGGTCTCTTGGAATCCAGTTCAGAATTTCTGTTGTCCATCGTTGATCAGTTCTTCTTGCAATATGCCCAGCCCATCGCCATTTCAGCCCTTTTACTTTAACAATGATGTCCTCTACTCTAGTTTGCTCTCTCACCCAAGTGTTTCTTTTTCGATCTCTCCTAGTTATTCCAAGCATGCACCTCTCCATGCTCCTTTGCGTTGTCTGTAACTTTCGTATTGCTCCAACTGTTAGACTCCATGTCTCTGATCCATAAGAGAGGACTGGCAATACACACTGGTTGAAGACCTTTCTTTTTAGACACAAAGGCAATTTCCCCTTCAGGATAAAACTGTTTCTTCCAAATGCACTCCAGCCAAGTTTAATACGTCTGTTGAGTTCTTTCATAATGTTGCCATCCATTGAAATCAGCTGGCCAAGGTAAATATATGAATCAGCAATTTCTAGCTCAATGTTGTCAACTTGTATTTTTGTTTCCTCTACAAAATTATTGAACATGATCTTAGTTTTTTGTAGGTTCATCTTGAGTCCAACTTCTTTACTTCTAGTTGAGAGCTCCTGTACCATGTCTTGGAGTTCTGATGGGTTCGTTGAAAAAATAACAATGTCATCAGCAAACCGCAGATGATTTAAATATTCACCATTTATTTTTATTCCCTTGTTATTCCAATTTATCAGCTGAAAAATCATCTGTAAAGCTGAAGTAAAAAGTTTTGGAGAAATGGTATCTCCCTGCCTCACACCTTTACCAATTTTGATAGTTTTGGTATCTTTATGTAACCGAAATTTTGCACTTGCATTTTTATACACACGTTTCACCATGTCAATGTACACATCCTCAATGTCTGTTGATCTTAAAGAGTTGATGACTGCTGATGTTTTAATAGAGTCAAAGGCCTTCTCATAGTCAATAAATGCAACACACAATGGAAGTTCATATTCATGTGTTCTTTCAATTAATTCTCTTAATACTTGAATATGGTCCACTGTACTGAATCCACTTCGAAATCCAGCTTGTTCTCTTGGTTGAGCTGCATCTAATTATTCGGAGATTCCCGTTGACGACATCCAGGGCGCCTTCAATGATTGGGTGAAGCGTTGGCAACGGTGCATCGAAGCAGGGGGAGAATACTTTGAAAAGTTCTGAAAAGATTGTAAACTGATATTGAATAAATGATTTTAAAAAAAATCATTTCGGGAACTTTTGGGACAAACCCTGTATATTGTGATTTTTTATTGCGGGTGAGAGATGGTGAATAATGAATCATTCCAACCGAACACTATTTATTGTATAATCAACTTACCATTCAAGTTAAATGTGTTATATTTTAAATTTAGAAAAACAATTCAGTCCCTATAATGAAGTGAGTTATCCAGAGAGGAAATTTCGTGGGGGGAGGAGAATGTAAGATACATAGGAAGACCCACTTATACGTTTATATAATGAATACGCACTTAGCGAGGAAAATGTGGATATTGTTCGGTATAATGATTAAACGCACTACAATTTAACCGCTTTTAGCGAATAAGTATCCTTTGTAGTTCGGATTTAACGAGCATTTTTCGGAGCCTATCCACTGTATGAACTCAAGTTAAGCCACTGATAACGATTCACTAATTATAAAACGCTTGAACTCTATAATTGTTATAAATTTGTGGTTTACAAGTAAATTCAAAATTATTAACCACCACGAACTCACGTTACGCCACTGATAACGATTCAGTAATTATAAAACGCTTGAACCCTTTAATTGTTATAAATTTGTGGTTTAAAAATAAATTCAAAATTATTAACCAACAAAACAGAAAATTTTTAAAATACCAGTTTCATTTACAGTTTTATAACTTTACTTTTATATTGGTTTTGTAAATTACGTAACAAAATGTAATTCGCTAGAAAAGTGCGCCAGTTTCTAGCAGTACTTTCCTCGAATCCATTCTTTTATTTTTACCAAGCACATGAAATTGACATACTTCTCAAAACGCACGTGTCCTTTCAAACTTGTAAAAAAGATGGAGGTCGGAAAAATACCCGACATCATTCCAAGAGATCCAACATCGACATTCCTACGATCGATTTATCAGACACCATTCTCGGAGAAAGGGCAGACATCTGTATAAATGACCATCTTTCGCTTCCTCTGTTCGATCGCTTGCTAGAGCGAGGCGAATAGTTCGATCATCCATGTCCAAATGGCTGGAGCAAGTGCCTTATCCCTGTCTGCTTAAGATCAGTTTTCAAAGGAGGTCAGAAGAAAGGCCCAACATTGTTAAATGCCGGCGAAGTGGTCTCGTTACTTGCCGCTAATGGTTCTTTTGGAGTGCTGAAGATGATGGCAGTGTTCTGGGATGTTGAGCTAACGATGCTCTATTTCAGATTGGAAATGCTCTTGCTGAAGCACAATGGCAAGAATTTAAATTTACATTTTTACAATTTGCAATTTGCTATGAATCTTGTAGATAGTTTACGTTCCGATCTTAATTTGGTTTATTATTGAAGATGATTAGGAAAATATAAATGTACGCTGTGTTTATTTAACTTATGAGATAAAGAGTAGCAAAGAATTTTAAAGATAGGTGCCAAAATAGACCAATTATTTTTTTTAAAAAATGATCAGGCCTTCTTCTGTGACGTCATTACAAGCCTGGGAAGAAACTGCACGATGAAATTTTGGGAGTGTACCGCAGATTTGTCTCCTCTACATTAGACTATAACCATGTGTGGTATTTGGAGACAATAAAACTATCAAATATTTTTATATTTGTTAGATATTTCTGTTGCCTTTCCGTATTAAAATATCAGATACAGTAATGCAAGTCATATTGTAGAAAGAGCAACAAGTTTCCAATGGAGTTCCAGTGACTATCGGCACCCAAATACTGGTTATCGTTTTAGATAAATGGATAGAAAAAGAATATGAAATAAGATGAAAACGAAATACACTGGATGGACATGAATAAAAGACAAAAAACTATAGCCATCTGTGTACAGATAATGATTGAATATGATAGTTTATATACAGTATAAGAATCAATTTAGGGTACGAAACTAATATTTTTCAAATAAACAAATATATTATTAATATATTAAACAAATCAACATATTAAGCAAATATATTCAAATAAACAAATATCATATAATAATAGTGCAGAAAATGGTGGGCACATATGCAAAAGTAAAGCACGAAATGTTAAATATTAAGCTGCGGAATGGTCTCTTTATTGTATGTTATATTTTATAATAATTATAAATACCAGGATATATTGTATAGCAAGGCGTAGAATGAACAACACATGTTGATTTTATCTATTTTTCTCGCTAACGTTGGTTTTTGTTTACATTGTTCTTCAAACATGGAAACAGTTTTGTTGTTTTTTTGAGTCGTTTAATAATTTCGTTACAAATTTGTCATGGACGTATTTTATCCTTAGCTCCTCACTGACGCGACTCAGAAAATGATTGCCTAGTTGCATAGTTTTCCGACGTACTTTTATATAGCTACAAAACTGGTATGTTTATAGCTGCCTCGGCAATAAAACGATGCATTTATTGCTTTTCTGCCCATTTGCTTCCTCCCATATTAAAAGAACAACTCGAGTAAACGAAAACAATTGCAAACAAAATATAATCAGAATACTTTAGATGTATGATCACAAAATAAACCAAGTATGCTTGTGAATTAAAATGCACACATTTGTTATAAAATTTATTAGACATTTAGCAAACCAATTTGTAACTACTTTCCCACTTCGGACTTATGGTTATTGATAATGGTTTATATAAGAGTTAACATCGATAACAGTTATGAATACTTGTTGATGTATCAGTAGGTCCTTCATCAGAGTCATTACTCCTGATGAAGGACTGCTGCTGATGCGTCCGAAAGCTTGAGTGATCTTTTTCATTGCTATTTTACCAGTGTTTAACCTTTTTATGTAATTTCCTCCCTGGTACCCTGTATTTTATTTCTATAATGGGTTTGCATCAACGGTCGAGTGGCTTAGGTTTAAAAGGAGTTCTAGCATTGCTTCTATACAGATATTTATTAACATTCTTGTTAAGAGTATATACACAGTGGCTATTTGATGAACACACAGAACAGCTCATACTAAACGTGACCTCCGACTCTTCTTTGGTTGATGTGATATCGGTATCCTTCGACCATAGAGATATTTCTATTGATAGAATTCCTGGTATCAAACTTGAACGTTCACTACTTCATAATAATAATCAGTTTACTCCTTAATATATGATATAGAACCCAGATGAACGGGTAAGGACTGGAAATAAGATCTTTGGGCTGGGGTGAACCAATGGTATTTATTAATCACATCAACCTAAACAGAATGGTTGCTATTACTACTAATAATATAATTAGCATTAAGGCTATCGGTTACCATTAAAAATAAAGGTTAAGATACCCTATTATCGATTCTGTTTAACCAGGCTTCCTCATTTGGCTGACGTAATTAAAGATATGCTGTGAACTGTTACTCTACAGATTGAGATGACACACTGTATAATATTAGGCAACTTTATTGGCACAGAATAATTTCGGATTGGCGTACGAGATTACATATTAATTGAAAATTCCAACGCCAAACAGCTGACAGGAGTACGTCTGAGTCGTACGAGTCTAGTTGCAGAACTGTCTCGAAATTGTGTGAACAAATATATCTTTGGGAGGCAAACAGGTCGTTGGCGGACTACTGTTGGTTAAAAATTACTGAGTAACCCTAAAGTATGGTGCTTTTGCCCCTAAGTAGTAAAAGGCAATAAAACTTAATTGAAAAGGCGCCAACGAGATGTGGGAAAGAAGAGGTTTTGGCGTGAGATATTTTTAACATAAGCAGCTTCTTCATAAAGATTTATTTACATGGACATAGCCTTTTTAAATTATTATAAATTTATATTATGCCTATTTGATTTTGTGGCTAATTAACATAAATTAGCCGCAGCATAAATAAAGTAACGTTACTTCTACAACAAGGGAACTCATTAACAGAACTGTTTAGGAATTAGTTACACAATAAAATGCATCCATATCGATGGTGACATTACCCTTAACAGCTGAACATCAACTTGAATGTTCAAACTGCACACCAGAGCAAACTTTCACGTAGTTAGCTAACTTTTATGACTGACATTAACTGTAGTTCATCAAATTAAAGTTCTGAACTGTTCACTAAACAGTCATTCGTTTATTTGATAATTAGCAGTCTCATAACGAACGAGTGCTTCACCCAGTATTTACGTTGTTCTTTCTCAGTCGTTCTTATCGACGGTAGTCCAGACAATGGATCACAGTTGACTTTCCAACATCACGCAACAAGCAGCCTAGGTGTCAGTATTCCTGGTACCGAAGGAGGGCATCTCATCCCTGGAGTCTCGTATATTCATGTCGAAAGGTGTAGCAACTTCAATTAATTTCTAAATTAATGGAATAATGAATGCTTCCAAAATTGTTTAAATTAAATTCTTTCTTCCTGCGACCAGGGCAGCTTTCTCTTTCCAGCATAAACTTCTTTTACCTTTCGGTAAAGTTTGTTGAACAGAATAAATATTCCCCTTTGATAACTACTGTCCAGGAGCAGACTGAGTCCTCTCAAAGGGCGAATATTTCGGACTATCTGAGGGTGCACCGGCTGGGGAAGCCGGTTGTCTGGCGGCCCTATCTGCACCTGGGTAAACACCATTAGTGTAATATGTAGAGAGATTTATATGCAACTGACCGGTTAGAGAAAAAGCTCGTGTATGTTCCCATTGTTTATAAGTATATAGACAAAACCAGAGGCGGACTTGGTCCTGTCAAAACTGCATACCTTGAATTATCAGATGGAGCGGCGTCCCAGTCCGCCCCTGCTGCTGTCTACCACCTTTTATTCTGCTATATATTTACAAACCATAAGATATTACAACATATAAAACTATACACGGGAAAGCCCCCGAAATGTCACGTGCGCACAAGCGTACTGCTAGTACAGATTCTCATTCTGTAATACGTAATAATTCCGACTCCCAGGTTTTGCTAAGCTCAAACTAGAACTTTCCTTTTGTTATAGGAGATAAATAGGCATCATCACCGACCTAGAGTCGAACTAGAGTTCGTCCATTGAGCCCGACGTGCCTTCAGCGCTAGGCCATCGAGAAGAGAAAAGAAGTAGTATGATTGTGACATGTAGTACCTTCTAATGTAATATATATGAATACACTATATTTAAATGTATATTAGCGACAAGTGGTATCAATATTTTAAATCGCATCGACATTTCTTATATTTAGTTTCAACGTCTTTCACCACTCGTTATCTAAGCGTCATAATTTGTGACTCTACTTATCACAGCAACGTCGAAATGACACTCAACTTGTCAATCTGTCCGCAATATTTTTTTTAACTATTATTCATTTCTTGATGAACAAGCAGACAGACACACAAACAGACAGATAGACAGAGAGAGAGAA